>BLKR01003001.1:0-166299 GCA_011170035.1 Teleogryllus occipitalis | reverse complement strand
AGATTAAGATATTCTTTCAAAATACAACATATTGAACTTAATCTATTGATCTTAAACATAATCTTTGTAATACTTTGGTTTGTTTACTAGTCTACCTGATCTTGTAACTCCAATAGCCTTTGGATTCGTTTGATTACATTTGGCTTGTGTTTGTGGTTTGACATAAGCATCATTTTGATCATCATCCTTTGTATTGACATAAGTATCGTTTTGAGCTGTATTTGTTAGTGTGTATTCTTGTGTACATGCATTTTTGAGATACTTGTTTATAAGATCATCATAACTATCATTGTCGTTCTTATCAAATCTGTTAACTTCAAATTTCCTCAAAAATCTGCGATTTCTCACATAAATTTGGTCATTTCTATCTAACTTAACAACATATGATCTAGGTCTACTTTGGTCAACATCAATAATGGTCGCAGGTTCCCAAGTACTCTTCTCTGTTAACTGAACCATAACTTGATCATTTTTCTTTAGTTCTGTTAAATCTTTTGCATTCCTATCATAATATTGCTTTTCTCTTAGCTTTTTATCTTCATTCACCTTTTCGAACCTCACATATTTATATTTTGGCAAGAGCATTTCTTGGTTCGTTGGCAATATACCATTTAATCGTCTTCCGAACAATATTTCAGCAGGAGAAGGAAGACCTCTACCTAATGGCGTATTTCTATACTCAAGCAACGTAATGTACATATCCTTGTTGTCAAACAATGCTTTCTTTAAAAGTGACTTAATTGTTTGAACGTGCCTCTCAATTAGGCCATTGGACTGTGGATACCTTGGAGTGCTTGTCTTGTGCACAATTTCCCAGTCTTCTAAAAAAGTTTGAAACTTTTGATTCACGAACTGTACATCATTGCCTGTGTATAGAAGTTCCGGTTTACCATGTCTGGAAAATATCGATTTTACATGATGTATTACATTCTCATATGTAGTGTTATCATTCAAACAACATACTTCTGGAAATCGTGAATACGCGTCTACTATTAACAAATATTTCTTTTTATTAAGTTCGAACAAATCAGCTGCTATTGTGTGCCATGGTCGGTCAGGAATTTCACGAGTCATCATTGTTTCTTTCTGATTACTATTTTGGAAAGTTAAACAAGCTGGACAGTTCCTAACGACATCTTGAATTTCTTTGTCAATATTAGGCCAAAACACATTTTCTACTGCCCTTAAAATTGTTTTCTCAACTCCCATGTGGTTATAGTGCAATCTATCTATCATGTCTCGTCTCATGGTTTGGGGAATTACCAATCGATCTCCTCTGTAGATTGTTCCTTTGACTACAACCAATTCATCTTTGCAAAACCAGTATGGCTTGATATCGTCTTTTACCTGACCTTTGGAATTTGGCCATCCTTCCAGAATTACTGTCATCAAGTTTTGCAATTCCTCGTCTTTGGCTGTTTCTTCTTGAACTTTCTCGAA
Organism: Teleogryllus occipitalis; assembly: GCA_011170035.1. Classification (NCBI taxonomy): domain Eukaryota; kingdom Metazoa; phylum Arthropoda; class Insecta; order Orthoptera; family Gryllidae; genus Teleogryllus; species Teleogryllus occipitalis. Next base: position 164,859 of record BLKR01003001.1, on the reverse strand, counting down.
CTTTTTTGGAGAAATATTGTGAAATAAAATAGAGTTCACCTGAGCATCTAAGTCATTTTCGTTGACTTCAAAATTTTTGTCATCATAACTGGCTCTTGATAGAGCATCTGCTAAATATAATTGGGATCCGGGTTTGTATTTTACTGTAAATTGGTATGGCTGCAAACTGATACGAAGGCGTTGTAGTCGCATCGGGGTTTTGTTTAGATCCTTTTTAAAGATTGACTCTAATGGTCTGTGATCTGATTCTACTGTAAATTCTTTACCATAAAGATATTGATGAAAACGTTGGCACCCGAATACAATAGCTAGCATTTCTTTTTCAATTTGTGCATAGCGTTGTTGTGTATCAGTTAAACATTTCGATGCGTACGCTACTGGTTTCCCATCCTGGATAACTACTGCTCCCATTCCGTCCCTTGAACTATCTACCGACAAAATTATCGGTTTCTTTTCATCATAGAATTGTAAAACAGGACTGGTTGAAAGTACTTCTTTTAACTGTATGAATTCTTTCTGGTGGGCGTCTGTCCACATCCAATGCACCTCTTTTTTTAATTGTCTCAAATTAGTACTGATGTCAGACAGATTGGGTATATACTTAGCTAAATATGTAATCATTCCCAAAAATCTGCTAAGCTCCGCGACATTCTTTGGTGTTGGTATCTGTTTTATTGCTTCCACTTTGTCTGTGTCAGCTTTAATACCATCAACAGAAATAACATGTCCCATGTACTTGACCTGATTACTACAGTACTGTATCTTGTTTGGGCTAAATCTTACACCTCTTTCTCTAGCTCTGTTGAGAACACGATTCAAAGTTTCATCATGTTCTTTCTTTGTCTTTGAATATATAATGAGATCATCAATGTACACTTTTATGTTTGGAATATCTTCAAAGATTTCTGTGAAAGTTCTGTGAAAAATCTCTGGAGCTATGGACAATCCAAATGGAAGCCTAAGAATACCTGCCAAAAGGTGTGGCAAATGTCGTTAGCTTCGATGCTGTATCTGACAACTCAATTTGCCAGAATCCTCTATGCGCATCGAGAACTGTGAAAAATTTTGAGCCAGCCATTTCTGCTGTAATTTCTTCAAAAGTTGGCATTTCATACCTTTCTCTTACCAAAGCTTGATTTAAATGAAAAGGGTCCAAACAAATTCTCAGGGATTTATTTGGTTTATGCACTAAAACCAATGGGTTAACAAATTCTGATGGTTCAGTCATTTTAGTGATGATACCATCATCTTCCATTTTTTGTAACTCAATTTTTAAATCTTTCATTATTTTAAAAGGGACTCTACGACACGGAACTGCGACAGCTTGATAACCTTCTTTTAGTTTGAAATCATGAGGTTTATTGCTAATCTTACCTATACCTTGAAAAACATCGTGATGCTTTTGCATAAAATTCGATTCATTGTCAACTTCTAAAGTATCCACAGTTTTTCTTACCAAATCTAATTCTTGTAGACCCCTCAGGCCTATAATAGGTGCTGATTTGTCAGTCGTGCGAACAATTACAAAATCCATTTTGTACTTTCGATCGTTAGTGGAAACATTCAGTTTACATGAACCTATAACATGGAGCTTTTGCCCACCATAATTAGAAATATCATACTGACATTGATTGAGATTTTGTGATACATCTAATTTTTGAAAAATATACTCTGGAATTACATTAACATGTGCTCCCGTATCAAGTTTAAATTTAAGTGTCTTATTGCAATCAAGAATCTTTAACATGGTAAACCAATTGTTTTCTAATTTTATATCATTAATTTCAAGTGCACCAAGAATATACTCACATTCATCATCATTTCCATTTTCTATAGCATTTACAAACTTTGAACGACACATTTTTGCAAAATGACCTAATTTTTTACATTTTAAGCATACCTTACCACTTGCCGGACACAAGTTTTTTGTATGAAACAAACCGCATCTTTGACAACCTGGTCTCGATGAAGTTGTTTGTTGGCTTCTTTGTTCTGTTGACTGGGTCTGTTGGCTGCACTGATTTCTTGAGACATTTTGCGTACTTCCTGATCGTTGTTGTGTGTGTCCTTGTTGCATTGTATGAGCACCTGGTTTCTTCTTGGGATGAAACTGTTTTCTAACTGCATTTACTGACAGCTTATTGGTGTTGTCCGTCATTGTCTTTATGTGAATGTCTGCTTCCTCCACGGCCTTGCAAATTTTTATTGCCTTATCTAAGGTTAGGTTTGTTTCGCGAAGAAGCCTGTCCTTAACCCTTTGGTCGTGAACACCACTCACGATTCGATCTTGGATCAAACGATCTTTAAGATTACCGAAATCACAATTCGCTGCAAGCTTTCTCAGTTCTGTAAGATACTGATCAAAACTTTCATTTGCACCTTGCACACGCGTATTAAACTTGTGACTTTCGACACTGATATTTTTTTGTGGTAAGAAAAATTTGTCCAATTTACTTAGCACTGTTTTAAACACTTTCTTTTCTGCTTCAGTCAATGTTAAAGTGTTGAAAATATCGACAACACTGTCACCGGCACAATGCAATAAAACTGCAACTTGGATTTGTTCATCCTTTTTGTTGATGCCCGTTGCAACACAATACAACTGGAAACTGTTTTTGAATTTTTGCCAGTTGATTCCAAGATCACCTTCCATGGACATCGGCTTAGGCTGCTTAAGCGATTCCATTGTTTGCGAGTATGCTCTTTTTTTCGAATGATTACTGGCACTGAATTACATCAGGCAACTTTTAAACTTGTTCGAAACAAATGTTGAGAACACACCGTACTTACGACTGAGTTTACCGACAGCTTACGACTGCGCCATGTTATGGTTAAATAAACACTTGTTTATTTAATAAAAGTTTTATTTAAGAAAACGAGCACATGGTTTGTACTGCACCGTTACAGAGTACTCAGTACAAGGCACTTATGTCACAGAGTAGTCATATTAGTCTATGGTACAGAGCTTACAGAGTAGTGCGCAGTGTGGCAACTGCATCTAGCGGTCACTTGCTAAACTAACATACAACAGGTCTCTCTCAAACGATATATCAACCTTCACAACGAACGTTCATACACGGACATGTGTACACAGTCAAAGCCAAATGAATTTCGTAAGAATTCTGGAAATAGATGAAATCAGTAGTAGATTTCACATGTCATCCTCTGGTGGCGCACAGCTGAACTATTGACATTGATGCATTCTTGAGTCTTTGATGTAAATATATGCCAAAAATGTCGAGAAAAGTAATAATTTTGTAAATATATTACGGTTTAAGGTTGTAAATCATAGCCTATAGTACTCCAGGCCTTTAAAGGATGCTAACATAAAAGTTTCATCGGCATTGGTTCAGTAGATTCAGAGATTACCGCGCTGGAAGACAACGCACTTCTGTCTTTATATATTAGTATAGATATAGATATCATTGTTTTATCTAATTTTGTGTCTGGGTGTGCTACTTTCTCATACCCCAAAAGATCCTGCCCCCGAGATATTTAAGATCGAAAGAGCATTCTATCAAGGCGTTCCCAGAAGTGGGGGCGTTACAATATATATATATATATATATATATATATATATATATATATATATATATATATTGCACCGAACCCGGTCTCCCAAACCTACCTGTGCTTTCCTGGGCTCGTGTGTCCGGCTAGCTCAGGAAGCATGTAGATTAAAGAAGAATGGATGGTGGACGGATTTAGCTACGTGATGAAATAAAAAAAATATTTAGAACACAAATGATCTTTAATGAAAGACTTAAACTTTTAGCATACAAAACTGAAGGTCTGAGTAATTACTTCTTCTATTTTTATGCTATAAAACTATTACATTACAGGAAACTTAATATTGTAAGGAAGTCGCCAATGCGCGGCGAGCACATCCTGGATAACAGTTTCTTTCATAAACAAGCGTTGCGCCTGAAGGGCGTACTGAAGATTTTGCCGCAGCTCGACAATCAAAACACAGTCACCGTTAGCAGGCAGGTCCGCTAGGGTGGGCAACCTCCACAGGTCGCCGAACCTCACACCAGGCGGCGTGTCCCGTGGGTGTCGGGGCAGCCTTTGACTCCTGCGTCGGCGGCGGCGGTTGCGGTGGCGCAATGTGGCCACGGCGACGGCGGCAGCGACGACGGCGGTGGTGCAATGTGACAACGGCGATGAAAGCGACGACAGCTCAAGACTCGGGTGTCCAGCAACGCGATAATAATCGTCACGTCAATTGTGACGGGCGAAACGGGCGTGATCGGCAGAGATCAAAAGAAAATATTCTCGACAAGAGAGTAACCGGAGGAACTAATCGTCCTCAATTTAAAGCAAAGGGACACTGCCCTTCTCCGGCTCTACTGCTCTGCGAGCTGAGCGCACGTCAGCGCTCACCTCTCCCACCGATCTGATCCGCCTACTGGGATCTCTCCCACCGTTCTGATCTGCCTGCTCGGCGCATGCCAGCGCTCACAAGCCTTTTCTCCCCCCCCCCCCCAGTTTCTCAAATGTTCTAGAAGTTTCCGGAATTTTTACTAAAACGTGCTTCTATTGGCGAAAGGTTCCTACGTCTTACCTAAATTTGGTCCAATAATCTCTTGCGTTTTGCCGGTGTGTCGAGCGGAACTTTCCATGATGCGCTCTCACTCGCACACTTTTTGTAAATAAATGCAGGTGGTCTCACCCGGAGTTTCCAAACTGCGCAGCCCCCCTTCCCAGCTAGATCCCCAGGGATAGACCCGCGTCGGCGTTGGCGAAAACAAACACAGTCCCCCCGTTTGCTTGGCGCCGAGATGTCGCGGCGGCAGCTGTGCGGAACGAATTAGCCGCCCGACGGCTCAGAAAAGACGCAAAAGGCGCCAGCACGTGATTACGCTGGCTCTCCGTTATCACCCACCCTATTCAACCTCTATGTCGCTGACCTTCCCACACTTATTAAAATTACTATTGCTCAATTTGCCGACGACACAGCCATTTTTGCCTCCGGTACAACCCTCACTGAGTTAAGAACCCACTTACAACTTTATCTAAATATGATAGACAGCTGGGCCGCTAAATTTAAAATTCAACTAAATCCTAACAAAACCGCTGCAAAAATATTTACTTTAAGACCCCACTCTCCCCCACTTCCTCTCACTCTAAATAACAAAACAATAGAATGGTACCCCTCCAATAAACCTGTAAAATATTTAGGCTTGTATTATATTTAGGCTTGTGTATACCAAGCTAACTTGGGGAAAACATATAAATGCCAAAGTGACCCAAGCTAAAATAAAATTAGCACAACTACAACCACTAATTTACAGAAACAGCTCAATACAATATAAATCAGCCATAGCAATTTACAAGACAATTTTAAGACCATTAATGTTGTACGCCAGCCCAATTTGGATCAATTCTGCTAAAACTAATATCCATAAACTACAAGTCTTGCAAAATAAGTTCTTAAGAATAGTTGCTCATGCCCCATGGTATATAACCAACAATCAACTTCACTACGAATTTAATTTGGAACCCATTGAACAATACATCACTTATCTGGCCACCAACTTCTATCATAACCTATCTCAAATCCCAGCACTATCACCATTCAAACTAGCCAAAAACCCCAATTACCAAACACGAATCAGAAACAAATATCCATATCACATATTCCTAAAAAAATTTGCAGATTTAGATCCGGACTGAGGACCCTAAAAGGGATTTCCTCCCCCTTGTAATAGTATGTAAGATTATATTTAAGGTTAGCATGTAAGTCTGTAAATACATATGTATAGTTATTTTTACTGATCTATGTAAATTCTTCAAAAATTAATAAATTAACGCATTCCTCGCCCAGCAGTGATAGTAAACGGACGTGCCAGGAGCACCGCAACAAATAGCTCTCCCTTTTTGCAAAGCGAGTTCAGAAACCGTATCTTGTGTCAATGAATTACATCAGCATACTGTAAACAGTATTACAGTATACAGTAGTACTGTATTACAGCAAAGAAAGATATTTCCGTATTATTTATAATAATTGATACAAAACTCCCTGAGTTCACTACTGCTATGTTTGGATTGGTGTGAAACAAATATGACGTAAAAATAAGTTTTCCCAAATTACGATAGTATGAGAACATTAACTCGAAATATATGTTACCATCGTGCATAACTAAAAAATTGTAGTATCCAATCAAAAGGCAAGAATTCATAAAACGATTTTTATTCAATGACAGATACAATAGCCGAAGTTCCGTATCACCAGTAGAGTGTACCAAATTCGAAGCCGTGTCACCGTTGTCCAGAAGAAGTCCCAAAAGCAGCCGAGTCATCGAATATCCACTGGAGAGTTCTTCTTTCGTCGCACAGGTCGTCGTAGCCGATCACCACTCTATACACCTCAAGTCACTCGCCAGAACCCAGTCGCTAACACCGTCGCTCGCTGTCTGTCCTGGCGTCAGGTCGGAGCCCTCTTATAGCCCGCCACGACTAGCGGCCCGCCGACTAGCTGCGGAGTAGGGGCGGTGGCGAGTCCCTAGCCACTTGCTCGGGCGTGACGGCCGCGCGCGGACAGCCCAGGCCGGCCCGCAACGGTCGCCTTCCTCTCCCGCCGGGGGCGCGCTCCGCTGACGCCCGGGCGGTAACGCCCCGCTGACGTCGCTCGGCGGCGGCTCTTTCAAACGCGCGCGGGCGGTCACGACATAAATGATGCGCCCTGGGCTCGTAAAATTGTTTTTGAGCCTTCCTACATTTTAGAAAGTTTAGTTGTTATGAGTATTCCAACTCCCTTAGAACAAGTGGTCGATGAGGATAAGAATCTCCGGTTGTGAGTGAAATTAGAGTGTATTTTATTAATATATTGTTGGTAAGGTTGATACCTTGTAATAAATTGAGAAAAAAGTTCTCAAGTATAAATATTTGTTTTTTTATTTATTAAATACTTTTCTGTTACAGCGTACATAACCTCCTCTTGATATGCGGTACATATGTACACAATAATATACAATTTGAACAGACGCACAAGTACGCTGACAGTCTATGTGGATACAGTCGGAACCCAGTTTGCCTTCACGGCAACATTCCCATACAATGCCTGGGTAAGGGCCGCCCAGCCAGCTCAGAGCTCCTAGCTATCCAGGCTAATACCGGAGTCGAAACAATGCGCTACTCACGTGCGCCGGGAACAAGTCCCTCCTCTTTGACCATAGTTTCGGGCCACCGCCACGACGAAGCCGAGAGCCCAACTGGGGGCCACCCGAACTAAGGTCTGGGCGGCTCGGAGCGCCCATCCTGTCTCCCCACTGCCTACACCTTCAGAGTATCAACGTGGGTACTGTTGGAACTTGGGCAATATGACGGAAGATATCAGTTTCCCCGTCGGACTTCTGTATGTAGGATCAAGAGTCCCCCGAAAAGCATCCTTCACCTGATCCTGCCCAAACAACGCGCCTTTGGCCACAATAATATACAGTAAAAATAAGTAGATGACCCCTCTGGACTTCTCAATGGGAAATCAGGGTGGGGCGTTTAGGAGTTATTGCTGGAGATTTGAGAAATGAGTGAGATAAGGGGGCTTATGATGTGGAGTCAATATTTGAAATATTTAAGATCTTTTTGATAGCGTAGTGATCATTGTCAGAGCTTGCAGCATCTGGACGAAACTCTGATTCTGCGTAATTTAAGATCTAATGTATTAAGAATATGAATGAATAGATAACACGTTATTATCTCATTTAACTAGTTTATTAGTAGTAACTAAATTTAATCTCAAATGTCGAAGACATTTTATTTGTTAATATGGGATTAGAAATATTAAAATGTACACTCAAGCACACACTACGAGCCCTATAATGTTGCAACGCACAATTCAGTGTCACTTGTAAATGAGTTTCATTATGACACTATTTTCTCTTTCTAAACCAAGAATGACTAATCTTTGCTCAGTTCGAACTAAAATTATTGATAATAAAACACACACTCCAACGAGACTCCAAAATACTTCGTTTCACAACAACCGTTTCAAGTCCATCTTCTTTAATGTCCTTGCTAATGGAAGGACGTTCTTGAAGGGGATTACCATTCATCAAATTTCATTTCCTTTCGTTTCTGCTCTGATAAGCAAAGCAATTAGCCGTTCCGTGCCAGCAAGCAACATGGCCACGAACATTGTTCCGGGGACGCGGGAGACTTTTCTGCGACTTCCTTCCGGAACCGTCACGCGAATGAATAGCAAAGGTCTCGCGGTGCTTCATATCGCAGCCTCTCCAGTCGCAATCGTGAACGTTTAACATGTCGTTCCTTTGGTCTTCTTTTAGTGCCATACACTTGTCAGTGTGTAGGCTTGTCTCCAGAAGCCCCTAGTGCCTTCTTGTTAGTCTTCTCCTGGGAAAGGATAACTAGGGTAATTTGCCATTGCTCTCCCTAGGGGCGCTAGTGCGCCAATTTTGTCGTTTTGTTTGAATAATTAGATAGCGCACACCAAGACACAATATCTGTAATCTTATCTAGTAATTCAAATCGAAACTCCGATTGGTGTTAAATTTCTAGAGGATTTAAATTTGCCAGGATCGGCCAAGTGCCTTTCCTGGGATTTGTTCCATATGCCCACGGGTCTCCGCATGCATGTCGTCGTTTTTTGGTACCTCAAAAATACCCCCACTTTGATCGGGTTTGTACCCGCGAAGGTGGGATCAGTAGCCCGGTCTGATAACCACTATAGCATCAAAGCCAGTTGTTCCTTTGGTCGATTCAACAAAATTTACTAGCAGAATGGCTCTACTCACGGTTTAAAACTCTGAGCACAACACAATTCGTGTCATTCATCAAATGTACTAAACGTTTTTTCTACTAAAATTTTATAAAATGGTAACTATAGTACAATTGAAAACGTTATCAAATTAGAATTATATATATTAAACAATACCTAATATATTGTTTTTCGCATTTAGTGCTCCCCAAATTTTAGGTGCAATGCATTTGTTTGCATGACGCAGTATGGGCGAAAGATCTCTGAGCAATCATAAATATGTTTGTTTAGTTAATAATTAATACAAAATAAACAGTTGCTACAGAAGGATTTACAAATAACACCTAATTATGTCTGTATTGTAAGAAGCTCGCCAATAAGGTGGATATCACAAGAACAAATTTAAAGTAATGGAGAATTTATTGAAATATTAGAGTGGATAGATGAATATTTATTACTTCTGCAAGAAAGTGGGGACAGATTACTACAACAATTTCGAATAATTTTTTCATAAATAAATTAACAATAATAATTCTGTTCGATTATTGCTTTGATTACTAAACCGTTATACAAAGCTTTCTGAACGCTCCATTTCAGTGCTGTTATGCAATTTTTTCATCTCTGTTCTATCTTACATTCTGCTATGAAGGAATTACATTACGTACTATTTCTATACACTCCACTGTTTTCAACTTCGTTTCAGTTCACAAGAACATAGCACTCTTTTAAAGCACAACATAAATAAAATATAATCATTTTTACAGATTAATCTAAGGGCACAATTTAAAACTTTCGTCAGTTGCTTTGTATATTTTGATATTATAAAATAGAAAACCTACACACTTGAATTTAAAGTAAGTTAGTGAACTTAAAGGGACAATGTTATGTGCTACTTTCTTATTTACTGCGTTTGTGAAATAATGCATTTCTTTGGGGATATTCACCCCATCTCTAGGCGATTATTTGAATAAAACAATGATGTTTTCTTAAACTACAAGAGAGCAGGTAGGATGTTCAACTACTTTTTTTCATTTGAAAATTTACGCGAATACGTTTACATACGATGATTCCCGGCGGTTGTTTCTACGTGATAGATGTGGGTACTGTTATCTCCTTGCAAACAGTACTTTCTCTAGCCCATCTGAATAATTCGAGAAAAACTTCAAACTATGGAAACAAAGTTCGTTTCTTATTCTGAGTTCCTTATTCTGCAATATTAAGTTACTGTAGATCGATTTGCAAAATTCCTATGTAACACCATTCTTAGTCACAACCGTGTGCCAGGCAGTACCCTTTTGAATTCCTTCGAACAGAATCAGTAATTTGCAATGAGAAGGAAACAGAGACAGCCTTCGAACGAGCAAAACAGATTACGAGCTTGTGTATGCAGAATTCATGATGGGTCGCATAAATTGTGAACGGAAATTGGAATATTGCGAATACGTACACGAAAATAATTTGTAATTGCCCGTTTAAGCTTCAACAGTGATTGCTAATGAATGTTTTATGACACTGCTTTGCTCAGAACTCCCCTGCAACATATGAATTTTCATTGCCAAATTTGTTCGAATAATCTCTTTTTACTCCAGATTACTTGCAGAAGTTTGACGTTAAGTTACTGAGATAGAAAGTTAATTATTCGTGTTGAGTGTGGATTGTAGTAATTGTACTTAATACTGAAAGAGAAACATGGTACAATGAGCTTTCATGTTCTTTGAATTTGAATGACACCAAATTAATTAGTTTACATTTATGACAGTTTCGGATATATAACTATGAGTGTGTGTGTGTGTGTGTGTGTGTGTGTGTGTGTGTGTGTGTGTGTGTTTACATATACATACAAGGTTCATTTCAGATGTAACAGCAACTATTTTTTATCAGTCAATAAAGCTTCAGGAAACAAAAATCAGGATATACGATTGAAAGTCGCTGGATTGTCCTTCACAGTGCTCGTATAACATTGTGATCCGGGTACAAGGTGCTATGGGTAAGGGCCATTAAAAAGTGCGCAAATAGAGATCATTGCTTTATTCGTATTACTTATACGCACAAAACAAGAGTACCTATTATACTCGTACTCTTACGAGCTAATAACCTTCAAAATAATCCCCCAAGGTGTCCATACATCTTTGCCAACGGTGGGAAAGGTGCTGAATACCATCAGCTGTGTAGAATGTATATGCACGTCACCTCTCGTCGATGCTCTGTACCGGTAGCGGTAGCTCAGTGCATCAACTGATGCCACTGCAGCGCCTCTGACCGGGAGGTCCTAAGTTCGAGTCCTGACGGTGGCAGGATTTTCGACACTAGCTTCGACCTAGCTTTTCAGCTAGGTCGAATTCAGCTGCTGTCTGGAGGAGAATTCTAGCGGCCGGCTGCTCTGATCGGTAGTTTTCCGTGGTTTCTCCGATCAACACCAGGCGAATGCCGGAGCAGTACCCTACCAAACGGGCCACGGACCGCGGGCGATCTGTCCTTCCCATTCCTTGTCCTATCCTCTCCCCTTACACACACACACACACTTACACTAACATGCACTACACTACCACATATTTCGGGAGACCGGTCGGGAGCTTAGAGCTGGGGCGGTGCCCCGCTGGTGGGAGAGTTCAGGTTAGGGGGAAACCCCACTAACCGACGGTAGGTCGGCGCCGGATCACGCCATCCAGCGGGGGAAGATCACCGCCATCTCCCGGGGGGGAAACATGCACTACACTAACAGGACTAATGACCGAAGTAGTTGACGCGCCCGGAAACACGAAAAAATCAATCAACAATCAATCGATACTCTGTGACTGTAAATGATTACGTTTTCAGACACATTTCCTGTACGATAATTCTTCAAGCACAAGTGTGTTGTATTATTATCTCAGCATCGATTTTCTTTCAGGAGTTATTTGACAATATAGATTTCGAAAATGCGGCTGAGTGGTGCGGGTTGCATTTAATATGAATATTTAAATGTTTTGTTTTTTAATTCCTTCATATTTTTAAAGCAAATGTGGAATTCAACACGTCTGCGTGAAATTCTTTCTTTAGTGACATTTATAAAGACTGGTTGCGTGTAAGAGCCGCAAAAGGTATGTAACTACAGAAATAACATTGGAGACGAAATATATTTACATGTGAAAGTTAAAAGATAAACGGAGATATGAAAACTCGTTGCAGAGTACCAGTGCACGATAAATTGCCTACCAGAGGCAAATTCACATGTGTAAATTCGTTTCATGAAATTTCCCAGATGTTAATAAGCATTAAGTGATTATATTTAACCCCCTTATCTGCTAGATGTTTGTAACATTTATTTTAAGACGCACTATATATATCACGTTCATACAGAAATTTTCAAGCAAACGATGACATTTAAAACTATGTGCTACCTCAAATACATTGAAATTGAAACATAAAGGAAAAATTAAGTTAATACGAAAAAAAATGAAGAGAGAGACATTCAAATATTCCAATTGAAGCGCTAGATTATATTAAATCACTTTCGAATCGTCGATTTCAGAAATGTCATTATACTTTTTTTGTGATATGTGAAAGGTATTTCCCTCTCAAATTTAATTTAACGTGAATTAATATCATTATCTCATAGCAGGATCCGCGTCGCAGGTGCACAGGATGAAGCACGTTCGCCGATCTACAATGCAAATTTTCACACATCATTTTTTCCTTCCCAACGTGCCATGAAATTAAATATTCAAAATTATATTTTTGCGCGTTTCGCGTCATGGATGTGTTAGCGCATTGCATGGACAAGCACAACGTCCTAAAATATACCTACTCAATTTGAATAACGCTAGGAAATGTTTTTTTTTGACAGTCCTAGATTTAAAACGTGGCGTTATTTTTCGTATTTATTCGACTATTTCAATCAACTGAAGTTCTGAAATTCTAAAACTGGCTTCTGTATGGCAAATCTATTGATTTTCGAAGATGAACTACTAATTACATCTGTAGATTTTTGCATGATAGTAATTACTCCCCTTTTTTTCCTTCAAATATCTTGGGCCTCTGTGATACTATGAATCGGTAGATCCCAGTTTTATTTATGTGCCATTTTTATAGAAGCTAAAAAGATACATTCTTTTGATATTTTCGTAAGTATCTAACAGTAAACTGCGATTATGTTAAAAGATGAACAAGAAAGAACTTTAAAATAAATGTGAAAATGTTTACATATTTTTCACTTCTTAATTATATTACTGAGGATGTGTGTAATATTTACCAAAACTATTGATCCCGTTCTTAACACTCGCAATTGATTTTTAATATATTCTTTAACCTACAATAATATCCTTGCAGATAATTCCATACCTCAATTACTATCTTCATGACTAATTATTTAGCGGTTGTTTTACAGACTTGACCGTTTTCCTTATCCCAATTTCCATGCCTCTTTATCCCTTATGCCTTTTTCTTTCATTTATATTTTTTCCATACCTTCATTTAATGCCATATTTCATGTCTTTCTTATTCTTCCCCATTATCTTAATCGATCGGGTAACAATTGACAATTTTTAGTGGAAGTCTATCTGATTTCAGTCTTTTGCGCATTTATTTCCATTCCCCACTTTTCATTATCTTTTGCTAACTTCGAAACACGTAGGTTACAATATCTTCATTTTCTGCCATTTTCACATAGTCGCCTGCAAATAGTGAACGTATTGTTTATAGTATAGAGAGAAATGTTTCATTACTTTCATTACCTACACTTTCTTTTCCATTTTTAAGCCTTTATGAATGTATGATATATTTTTATTATTGTTTTTCTTTGAACGTTACTGCATTTTCGCTGTGGAGTGCTTCAAAAGATGTTTTATGAAGATTCTCGAAAACTCAAAACATTTTTGTGAAAATCAACTCAAAATTGTAAATTTTCAAAAACGCTCCAATAGTTATTTCTCAAGAACGGATCCAAATTCTTCAATGAATATTTTAATATTACCATGTTTGATCTTTTATAGTATTCTTTAAGTTAATTTTATTTCTACTATTAGATAACCTGCGTATGAGAAAATGTGGAAAAATGTCTTTTAGGCACCATTGGGTATCGGCTGGAAAGAGGGTGGAAAAACACCAAAAACAAGTCTACACTAAAGCGATTAGAGAACAAACTAGTACGAGAAAGACTGTGCCACCACTAGTTTACTCTTACGGAAGGGCTTGGAACAGTGGAAATAATTCAAGATCGACAATCGAAATCTCTTGTGCTCAGAGCAAGTAATAAATAAAAACCAAATAAAACAATTATGTATACCAGGATTAAAAACGAAATTTTTGATGAAAATATGGCCTATTACTGCACGACGTTGCATTTGCACGCTGTGCTGTACATATTTATTTATATTTTACTTCGTAAGATCTACTGTTGGTTGTTATGTGAGTCTTATAGAGTGTTATATTTCTTGATAATTTTTTTCTTTGATATTAATTTCTATAACTTTTTTTATTCTTTATAAAGTATTAATAGCTTTCTCCTTTACACAGTGTAGCCTCAAGATAGGCGAAAATCCATATCCATCACAAAAAACATCGCACAGCAAAGTATATTGACATACAATAAACTTCTTTTAATGTGATTCTAGAAACTGGGATGTTTTTTAAACTAAGTAAACCCTGTGGCCAAATACTTTCAATGTAGCAAGTGTATTGATTCCAATTGGATTAAAGCTGCATTTATCACGATTGTACAACAAAAATAATTTGTGTTGAACATGTGAAGGTCGTAATTAATTGTATTTTTATAGATCCCACGTTATTAAATTCCTCACTGGATAAAATAGTAAAGATTCTGAGCTTGTCTGTTTTCGTCACTTTAATGTTTACTATCATGAGAGAGTCTTCCTCTTTATTTATTTATTTATTTTACGTCAAAAAAAGAGTTAAAAACTGCGTATGATGTGCTATGGGGAAAAGTGAATTGTGTGCACATTTTCAAAATTCTGTGATCCCTACACAAAGTCATATACTACTTAAATTTTGAATTTTTGAAAGGGAGAAAAACAACTCCCATGTAATAAAATCTATTTTCAAGGATAAACAAGCAATAAATTTTGAATTTTGAAAGGGAGAAAAAAAAACAAAATACTCCCATGTAAAAAAATCTATTTTCAAGGGTAAATAAGCAATAAATGTTGAATTTTGAAAGGGAGAAAAAAACAACAAAAAAACTCCCATGTAATAAAATCTATTTTCAAAGATAAATAAGCAATAAATTTTGGCTCTTATTACTTCCTGCCGCGACAACATGGAAACGATAATTTGAATAATTGTATTTCCCACTGAATTCTAGAAGACGTGCACAGAAATGAAGTTACATTTATGTCCAGAAGCAAAACAAGGGGCCATCTCAGCATTTGCTCAATGGATCAGGGAAACTGGACGAAAACCTGATCGAGATGGGGGTCATTGACCCGGAAGCTGTAGTACAATAGTTGTTACAGGTTGTTTATACTCATTTATACAGTCCGAATGGTAAATAATGCATTATGTATCATTGTTAAAATTAATGTTACTTTTCTTGTGATGCTCAGTATAGTCTCTAATTGTATAGAAACAGTTTCACTTGGGATTTAAACTTTTCTTTTGAATTTAATCGTTTAATGTCATCTGGCAAAGTGTTGTAAAATAATGTACATGTATTGTATGTGACTTTTTTGTAATGAGCTGTTGATACTGTCACCTGATGAATATGATTTCTACGTCGAGTGTTATAGTAATAGACTTCGGCATTTTCTGAAAAAATATTCCCGCCCTTGAGCAAGTCATTTTTTACAAAAACCACTGATTCGTAAATAAAAAGACACGGTAATGGTAGAATTCCTAGCTTAATGAAGAGAGACTTACATGAATCACGTAGGTGGGATTTGGTTATTATTCGTACAATTCGTTTTTGTAATCTAAAAGTCTGGGAGCTATAAGATGTATTTCCCCAGAATATTATGTCATATCTCAGGCGGGAATGAACATTCGCGAAGTATACACAACTAGCAGTATGAAGGCTGACTGAATTTGCAAGAATTCTGAACGCGTAGCATAATGAACTTAATTTTGTGTTCAATTCATTTAAATGGACGTTCCATTTAAGGTTTGACTGAATTGAGAGACCTAAAAATGTTGTTGCCTTAACATCAGTCAATGGTACACTGTTCATTTTCAATGGACAATGGTCTTCCTCTTTCCCATTATCAAAACACAAATTGTACAACTCGACACCTCTTCAAGAACCGAGTAGGTCTCAAATAGCAACCGCCTGTAAAGCATACCGTGTATTAATATAATCCGCCAGTTAATAAATAAAACTTAATTATTATTACCATTATAATTATTATGTCTTAAGCGTTTAATCATTAGCTCCCGTAAGGAATAAGTTCACATCTTTTTGGAAAAATACCAAGGGCTTTGTTGGTAGATATACATTTGCTTGTTTCATAAGTTTCATAAGTTTATGAAATATGAATATCGTCTTTGAACTTCATCATTGTCTTTAATTTTGGATATGTGCACGAAAGCGTGAATGCATTACATGATGTGGACTTAATATTTAGGAAAGCATAGATGTCATAATTACTACCGTTTTTTTAGCATGTGCATTATATCCGTTTCACCAACTTGGTCCGATAGATAACCAAAAACAAAATTGCATACGAAATTAACCTCTTTTCATCCATTCATTTCTTAAACTTTGAATTCTCTTTCTCACAAAGTATTCAAGACTTTTTTGGCGTTAGTGTTTTTTCTGCTTTTAAAGCCGCTTCCAAATTTTTTCTTCGCAAAAAATCCGTAACCTTTTTTGTAAAACATAACATTCAATCTTGTGACACTGCTCAACAAAATTTAAAACCCGGTATACTTGTACACGGTACAGTTTTCGTGCAGATTATCATTCAATTTCTATGCAGAAACTTCAAGATCCCAAACTAGAAGTACAAAAGCCAAAAGTCGCGAATTCAAGGTCTACACGTTTTCTGAACGAATCGCCACAGGCCGCCGCTAGGGGGTCTAAAGAGAAATAACTGAACTGCGCCGTCCGAGTACTGTCAGTGGTAGCATTTCTGTGTGTGCGTTCTGGTTATGATCTTTATTTGGTATTAATTAATCATGACGAGCATAGAGAATAAAAATAGGAAGTTAAGGAGTGGGAAAAAGGAAGTTTATCACAATATATCACTTCACACAATCGCACTTTGACACACCTAACCCCAAAATCGCAATGGCCGATTCCCGTTAGTGAATCATTCTGCCGCTAGGGGCGCTAAAGTCAAACCGTAGGCTTTCTGCATGAAAAATTATGGACATGTTTATATAGAATACGTGCAGTCTTGACTCCACTTTTTCTGAACGTCCAATCTGCACGAAAACTGTACCGTGTATACCGGACTTACCTTTTTGTTTGTTAAGAGGTATAGATTGTCTGCTTCTAATGGAATGCGGTGCTCTGATTTTAGTTTTGTAGAACATTTATTTGTAACATGCAAGGTTTCTTTGTAATAGGAAATTAAAAAATCCACACTGTTTTAAACTTATCGTCTCCTATATTATTTCAGTGGTATACACTTTTTGCGGCTCTCACACGTAACCAATCTTTATAAATGATGTCTCTGAAGAAATAGAATTTCACGGAGACGTGATAAATTGCAATTTTACTGTAAAAAATGAAGGATTTTTTTAAAAAAAAGTATTTAAATATGCATGTCAAATGCAACCCGCAACACTCAGCTACATTTTTAATCTATATCCTTAAATAACTCCTAAACAAAGCATTTTAAGGGTATTAAAAACTAAAATTTTGGGGCCAGAGGCCTGAAAGCGTTCATTGCTCCATAATCTTTAAAACTAAAAAGAACATTTTTTTCTGGTACAGCGCTTCTCGATTCTAGCCCAGTTGTGCAGAGCCTGTAGAATCTGCATCTGTATGTGAAATTAAACTAATTACTTGATATTCTACGCGATTGAATTACACGAGTGTATCTCTCCGCTCGATAATGACATTAAATAAGAATAGTTTGTATTGACATGGGTGTATTTTATTGTTATCAATTACAAGAAGAGATACAGAATAAGTGACGTATATATAAGAAGGTCTTGAAAAAAGATATATTACAGGCTTAATATGGAGATGGAAAAATGGGGAAGAGATGAGGTTCAACATGCGAGAGTTCTAGCACAAGTACGCTAGTTGGTTTTATTTTCTTTACTTGCATATAATAACATCAATTACTATGTAGTTTTGAACGATTGTTTACTGTATTTAGCTTGAGGAACATACCTTTCTAGTGACCAGCAATAGTTTGCAAGCATATTTTGATTCTATTTTTTCCGATAACGTTTCTCCATTGTGGCAATATCTTGGAGGAATCGCTCACCTGCTCACCACTCACATTGGCGAGATTTTTCAGGAAAAAAGTCTTAAGTCTGAGTCCAGAAAATGTATTTTAAGGGATATATTACTTACCAAGGCTTTATAATTGTGAAGGAGCTCGAACATTAGTTCCTAGTTCTGTTTTTCTGTTATCAAAGTATTCAATTACGGCCTTTTGAAGTGACGTCCATGCAGCATTTTCAACACCATTCAAACTTGTCTCAAAGTCATAATCCTTCTGAAGTTCCTTTTATTTGTTGTGCTACAAATCTTCTCTCCTCTATTTTCAGCTCACTAATGCTCGAGAATTTGTTCTTTAAGAACAGAAAACCTGGCCTGCTTTTATCCATCGCCTTCACATAAGTTTTCATCAATCCGAATTTTATAAATGTACAGCATTTACAAATGATTACGAAGTTACATTTTTGTTCAGATATCAGATGTCTTTGAGGCCAGTGCTTCTTCACAAATTGATTTTTGCGATCTCTGCTATCCCATTCTCACAGAAAAAGCAACGTTTATAATATCCTTGTTGAAGACCTCACAAAAGGTGCGATAACTTTCAAATCTCCGCTTATATTCCACGAATGCTGTTGGTATTGTATCTTCGATAACAAAAGTTTCACGATGCCATACGTTTCTTTCGTATAGACTGCATAGGCAAGAGGAATCGCTGGTTTCTCATTTCCTTTATGAATAAACAGGGCTTTTAAACTGTATTTAGAGGAAGGAATCTATGAACAATCTACATTCCTTAGGATCATGATGGTCTTGCAATTCACTCAGTATTGCATCAACAAAATTACAGGACACTAGATTGCCTTCTTCGGAGAACAGGAATCGGGATATCTTGTTTCCGTCGACGACATACAGTAATTGCAGTACCTTTTGATAGGAGATTCCTACCCGGGACACCAACAATTCTACCTGATTATTTGACAAGTTTATATCAGGAACTAGATAATTGAGTTTATACTGATTGCTTTTATGAGTTTCTGTAGATGTTCCACCAAAATCTAGGTGTTCAAAGATGATCTTTTTGGCAGTTAAGTTTACATCTCCATCACAAGAGATTTCGGAATGTGATTTCCAATTTTCCGGTGACACTCGGATTGGATGGTCGTTGCTATGAGGAACAGGCTTGATGGCTGAAGGGAGGTTGCGATATTCAATGGTCTTCTTGGTCATGCTTGTGATTGTAGGAACTTTGGTAATGAAGAAATAAGTCCGTGAAGTGGTCCTTTCGTTGCCTTCTTACCACAGAACTTGCAAATAACATGTGTCGCAGATTTCCATTAAGCCAGCCTCTAAGTAATGTTACACACGTTTCGACACTTGAAATGAAATTCATAAGTATTTTTTTATCAAGGAAGTAATATTCCGCACTTGACTCTTCAAAGTTAGCTCACCACACAAGTGACGGATCCAGGGGAGGGGGCATGGGAGCCATACCGCCTCCCAAAAAAAACCTAAAATTTTCGATTGTTACCTTTTATTTGGCAAAATTGATTTAAATATTTATTTATATTAGAATTATGTAATTATTTAAAAGTAATGTGTGTAGTATCACGTATTCACTACTAAAAAAACATACAATATAATAAAAGATGTTTATTATTTAACAAAAATATTTGATGTGCTCCTGCAAAATGATCGCCTGTATCCGCTCCTGCACTACACACATATCAGAAATTGATTGAATGTCACGGCATCCTGTCATGGCACACTGTCGCCGCATCGCAAGGAACCGTACAAAAATTAACACTCGCACGCAGGACGAAAATGAGTCGTGAACTGTACAGTAATATCAACACCTTTTTCATTGGACACGCAGTGCGCTAACGTGCAGTGACACACGTGTCAAAGCGTCGAGCCGGCGCGTCGTGTACTACTCTCGCAACTTTTCTTGATACTCCACAGAGGGGAGTGCGGGGAGAGGCGGGTTCTGTCTACGTCACGGCAGTGCAGGGCTGTCAACTTTATTGACAGAAAACTGGGCGTAATAACTTGTCTTGGACTAGATAGCTATGAGAAACAACGGAAGATTTTTTTTAAATTCTGAAGAAATAATTAATAGTTATAGAAATAATTGAGTAACAAGAAGGAACATGGTTTCGCACAGGTCGATAGAAATAGAGACTGAAGACTATGGGAAGTCCGCATTGGGAAAGAAGAAGGTGAGCAGCACTGCAAACTGAGCCGTGACGTTCCGAGTGGAGCTCATATTTTCTACCGGGCCGTGCTATCCCGGGCTGAGTGAGGACAAGGGAGCTCGAGGATCAAGAAAAAGTGCGAGCATAGTACTACTCGCGCAATTTTTCTTGAACGATGACCTTGCTTCCCCCTCCCTTGAGCAATAAGCAGTTGCTGGAAAAAACGTGCAGCGAGCACTGATGACATTTCAAGCATCGAAACGTCGTTGGCGCGAAACATAAGCTAGCCAAAGCTAGTTGCTTTGATAGTCGAGAACTTCTGTGCAACGTTATTATCTTTATCTAAAGAAATGGCTGAGGTACGTCCAGGTCCTTCAAGGGAGGCGCCTAAAACTTCTATCTAGTGTCTCTGTTGTTGCCTACCCAGAGCGATGTCCTGACCGCAAACGTAGCAGGTATGGCTTTGATTTTCCAGAGGTTGGCATTACTGTAAATACTCTAATGACCGACTTTGTAACTAATACCTCCATTCCGGCCGCATTTCTTCAATCCATCGTTCAAGAAAAGTTGCACGAGTAGTACGCGAGTCACCGCAAATCGCGTCGCTAATTCCGGAAGTTGCTCAACTGATTTGACCGGCCTGGCGTCTATTTCATATCGTCAGTGGAATCTACAGTATCATACATTGTTGGTGACCACCATCTTGTGATAAACCTGCAAGCAATTAGCATTTCAACGACATCTGCGAAATATATATCGTTTTAGTATACGTGCGATTATAAAAAAACTGAGTCCAGTGGACAACTTTTGTAGTTGTATTCGGCTTTAGCGTAGCAAACTACGTAAGAAAGAGCTACAGTTAAACATTGAACTAAATTACTATCGGCCAGCATTATCAATTGTAAACAAATCCTTTGCTTGGGTAGCATTCATGAAGTCATAACTTGGGTCCGAGAATTTAATGAAACGTTCCTGTAAATACTATCACAGACAGTAATTATCCACAAAATAAGTTACTTCCAGTCCAGTCCAATTCAGAAAAATGTCCGGCGCATCAAAGTTTGAATGGAAGTGTAGCCAAAAAGCTGCTTGACTTTGCACAGCGCAGTCACTGTAGTATTTGTGGAGCTGAAGAAAAATTATATAGCCTTAAATAGGAACGATTACCTCTTCTAAATACCTCTATCTTCCCTCATTCTCTATTTTTCATCAACTATTTATTCACAATTTGTTCTTTACATGATAATTCGGTGAATTATTTAGAAATAAAAATAACTTGAGTGAAGAGTTGTTCTTTGCCAGCACATCTGAAATAAAAATTGAAATTTTTTAACTTATCCAGCGATTACATTTTATCAATGACTGTTGAAATTACATTGTCATCTTAGTTACTATTTCATTTATTTCTTTGGCTGAGATCAATGGGATGGTGTCGTTTCAATCTTCTGATGTCTTCACTGTTATCAAGGATGTTCACTGCAAGGTAATTTTAATGGTTTTCAAGTCTTTTTTGTATCATTTGCTATATTCTGTAATGGTCTGATGGGTAGTTGAAATTTGCAAATCAGAATGTAACGTATTGTTAGATGCATACCATGGTACATTCGTAATGTATCGTAGAACTGTAGACTGAAATCTTTGCAGAATTTCAATATTCGAATGTCTAGCGGTTCCCCAGAGTTGTTTTCCACAAGTCCAAACTGGTTTTAATATTGCCTTGTAAACAAGTAATTTATTACAGAGAGATTTTCTGTCGATCATCCAAATTTTTTTTTTAGTTTTAGGTCCACCTCCTTTCGTTTTTTTAAAGATGTGGGCTCTCCAAGTTAGTCTTCGTTCCAGGTGCAGACAATATTTTACTACTTCAGTTTGTGGTAATTGTTTGTCATTCATTTTTTCGGGTGGGCAAGAATTTTTCCTTAGGGTAAAGGTTATGTGAAAAGATTTGGTTTCCTTTGGTTTAATTCGTCATTTCTTAAACCACTCGAAAATTTCATTCAGATTATTTTCTAGGATGTTTGATGCTTCAACAGGATCGTTGTTGGAAACCAGTACAGCTGTGTCGTCTGCATAGGTTGCGGTTGTTATGCCGTCACGTTGTGGTAGGTCGCCGTAAATAATAAGTACAAGATCGGGCCCAGCACACTTCCTTGAGGCACTCCACCCCATCCTCTATGTTTGTGCACTTTTGCTGAATTATTCAGTGTATTTCTGGAACTCAAAAAGGCTGGTGTGCACAACAGTTTCGTATACCACGTGGATTAAAAGTGAAACACGCGATTGTATTTTAATTTACTCATTTATAGACCATGTCCCAACAGAGAAATATGAATATCACAAGAGTGGATATGAAAATCAATGGGAATATTGCATAACATATACGGTGTAATGAATTCAAATAATAAATTATCATTCTGAATACAGAATTTTATCTGACGTGTTCATATAAATTGTTTACTTTGCATACATATTTGAAGAACATTGTCAAAATCTGTAATCATTTAGTAAAATTATCTAAATTGGAAAAACGTAACACTTTGTAAACTAGTTTCTTTTAAACCAGTCTTATTCATAATCGTGTATGTTACATTATACTCCAATAGTGTTTGAAATACGCATTCAAATATTCATGTATATCAAAAGATTAGCATAAATAGTGGAAATAATATGTAACATACGTTATGGAAAAATAAAAGTAATTAAATAAAATATTAAAAATTTCATTTATCTTGATTAGTGACCTTAGTTTCGAACCACTTCGTCAGTCTGGTGAATTTCTATTGTACTAGAGTATAAGTTCTTCTTATCACAACTCACGCGAGTACTGACAAGTGTAGGGAAGATCATCCAGAATGGATGTGAGGCAAACACAAACCAACTAGCAATCCGAAAAATACTGTTATAGACAGTCAGTTTCATTAATGCGGTTACTCTTATGGCTTGGACAGCAGAGTAAATGTTCAATTTGTTGCACTAGAGAGAAAAGTGAGGTAATACTTAAATGTTCATGTAAAACTGTGAATGCAACAAATAAAATACTTTCGTGAAATCAGCTACAACTGATTTTAATGTTACATGGTACCCAATTAAGTGATTTCTGTACTTGAATTAAAATAGAAGAAGAGTCAGTAAGGCCGTGAAAGGAAGTAGTGTATGGCACACGTGGTAATAGCTATTTTATTTCGTTCGTAGCATTTCCTAGTTGCAGAGTAAAATGTCACTTTTACCACTTGAATCATATTTAGTTTTTTTGGAGGCAAAGATTTAAAATAGACCCTTCGCTTTATGCAGGGACACGGGTACATACTACTGCTGAAGTCAGTCGCCTTATCAATGACTGCAGCGGTCCGTTTGAAGGACAATCTTCAGCACACGGGAACAATCTCTTCTTAGCTGTGAGAAAAAGTGTGTATGAATTGGTTCTGAGCGTGTCTACTACGTAAGCCGTTTAATCCCGTAAGTGTAATTAATGTATTTCGCTGTTGTAGCGGTGTTCTTTTCAGCTAGAAGGAGATATCTGGAATGAAACAAAACGTCGACTTGTGAATTTCCCCCTACAAGTTTCTCCCCCTGCGACACCGCTCCCAGCCGAAACAGGTTTCAAGCCCTCAGCCGTCCTTCCGATTTGGTCTTGCCGTACATGTCAGTGTATGTTGTAAGTAAGGGGTGAGGAGAGGCCAAGGCTGAGAAAGGAAAGATAGCGCGTGGTCTGTGGCCCATTTCTTAGGGGACTGATAAGGGAATGTCTGGCATTGATGGAAGAAACCACGGAAAATCGCCGGCCTCTAGGATTCAGCCTCTATCTTGAGAATTCTAACTTGTTATTTAGCTAGTGTCAAAAACCCGCCACTGTCGGTACTAGAATCCTTGTCAACGATCCCGCAACGACCCTCCCGGACAACGATGCTGCGAAGGTGTTGCAACAGAGTTTGCAGGAGAGATACAGCAGTCGGTTTGTGAGAATAACCTCATTCTTTTGACAATTTTTGGAAGTATGATCTTAGTGTTCAAAACCTCATTTGTACTTCATTTCCACTCAAAAGCTAGTAATTAATTTTTTTAAGTAAATCATATTCATTTGTATATTCATAATGTACTAGGTACTGGGGCTGCTTGACCGCACAAAATTTTTCCAGCAACGAATAATAGCTATTCTAATAGCCATAGTAGAAGCAACGACTGCAGCAACAAAAATGAACAACATTCAGTGTGTTATATTTGACTGTACCAAATAGTTGAATATGGTGTAGTAACAAGGCAAAAGAGTAAAACGTATTCGCGCCCGACATATCCTTACTTCTGAAGAACGTTTTACGTACGTCCATATTAAACAAGAAAACAGTACATAAACATTAAGGATTTGCACATTACATCACCTGTTGAACAATTTCACTATTGGCGTATTTCACTAAATGCATCGTACGTAGCAAATAAACATTGATTTTGCTGACTAATTATATTTTATGTTGGTGATATTAGGAAGTTTAACCATACCACAATGGATGATTATATAAATATTTTGCGTGGTGAAGCATGGCTAGTTCACAATAATTATAAATGTGGATTTAAATTCAAAAGGTCGTCGAAAAGTAGAAAAATGGAAATCGTTCCATACACGCTTGTTTCGTGCACCCAAAATAAAATTGTAACGTTTTCAGAGACCACTACATCCCATCCTCTTTCGCAGGAAAGATCTCGTTAAGAATTCGCATGCGCCGGGAGGGACGTGCGAGCGGAGAGGGAGTCGAACGGAAAACGCCAGTTGAGGGGGCGCTGGAAACAAAAACCGCGAGCAAACGTGGCGCGCATGCGCAAAGCCAGGCGGCGGTGGCAGCGGCCCCCGCTGTTTGTTCTTCTCCATTTACATATTTGCCGGCTGTGCGCAGACTCCGAATGAAGGCGTGTGCGCTGCCCTGCGGAGATTTCGCGCTGCCTGGAGGATTTCTGTGGCGGACGCGTCGGCAACGCGGTCCCCAATCACGGTTCCCGCTCGGGCCTCGGACCTGCTTGCATCCTCGGACGCGCACTTGCCTTCCGACGAGAGGTATTCAGCCGTTTGCGTGCCGCCCGGCCTTCACAAAGAATGGAATGCCTAGTGTAAGCTTCTGTGACGTCCAGGCCTTTGGTCATGTCCAAGTCTTCGCTTAGGTAAAGGTCTTCTGTTGCGTCCAAGTCTTCGTACACGTTCAAGTCTTCGTTCACGTTCAAGTCTTCGTACCGGTCCGAGTCTTCGTACAGGTCCAAGTCTTCGTACAGGTCCAAGTCTTCGTACAGGTCCAAGTCTTCGTACAGGTCCAAGTCTTCGTACAGGTCCAAGTCCTCGTACAGGTCCAAGTCTTCGTACAGGTCCAAGTCTTCGTACAGGTCCAAGTCCTCGTACAGGTCCAAGTCTTCGAACAGGTTCAAGTCTTCGTTCACGTCCAAGTCATCGTACACGTCCAAGTCTTCGTACACGTCCAAGTCTTCGTACACGTCCAAGTCTTCGTACACGCCCCAGTCTTCGTTCACGTTCTAGTCTTCGTTCACGTCTAAGTCTTCGTACACGTTCAAGTCTTCGTACACGTTCAAGTCTTCGTACACGTTCAAGTCTTCGCACACGTCCAAGTCTTCGTACACGTCCAAGTCTTCGTACACGTCCAAGTCTTCGTACACGTCCAAGTCTTCGTACACGTTCAAGATTTCACTCACGTTCAAGTTTTCGTTCACGTCCAAGTCTTTGTTCACGTCCAAGTCTTCGTTTACGTCCAAGTCTTCGTTCACATCCAAGTCTTCGTTCACGTCCAAGTCTTCGTTCACGTCCAAGTCTTCGTTCACTTCCAAGTCTTCGTTCACGTCCAAGTCTTCGTTCACGTCCAAGTCTTTGTTCACGTCCAAGTCTTTGTTCACGTCCAAGTCTTTGTTCACGTCCAAGTCTTTGTTCACGTCCAAGTCTTCGCACACGTCGAAATCTTCGCTCATCATGGTTTCCCACTATTGCTTGGTACTTATGTGAAACAAAGAATAACCCTTTTCTAAAGAAGCCGTCTTTTATGCTTATATTCTTTAAAACTGATTACGTATCACCAATAGTGAACAATTGTTAAACTAATTTTATGGTATTTTACACCAAAACATGGTATTCATCAACAAAACCAATAAGAGAACTCCTAAATCTCCGTTGCTTTTCGTCATAAAATATCAGTTTGCCCACACGTGCAACCTGTAAAATGCAGCTCTTGTTTCACCACCCTCCAGGCTCACGTGCATCTTAACGACGGCGAGCTAAATGGTCTAGAAAAATGGGCTCCATCTATCCCGGCACACCTGCCAGCGTAGGGTCGTTGAAAGCCACCGTCAAATTTCAAATTTGCAACTTAAGTGAAACAGGTCTAGCTCCGTCTAGCTCCACCGCGTATGCGCCTGCTCTCTCGACCAGCTGCACCCAGAACACCACCTTTACCCTGTTCACTCCCTGCCCTCTCTGCAGTGAGTGGCGTATATCTCCCCTTGTCAGATCACTCCTCTGTCAACCTTCTCGCCCGTCAACAATCCTGCCCGTCAGTCTTCTCACCCGTCAATCTTCGCCTCCGTCAATCTTCAACCCCCGTCAACCTTAGTCCCCATCAACCTTTCTACACGTCGACCTTCGCTCCCTGTCAACCTTCGCCTCCGTCAAACTTCTCGCGTGTCAACCTTCCCGTCAGTTAAACTTCACTCCCATCAACATTTGCGCTCGTTATCCTTTCGTACGTTATACTTCTCACCCTTCATCTTTCTACCTTTCACCCTTCCCATTTGTACTTTAACTTACCCTCCTTTGAACCTTGATATCCGAGAACCTCAGTCGCCCGCCTCTTCTCCCTCTGCCACGTTGTACTTGCGTGTTGTCGCGTTCTGCCTCCTCTCGACTCATGCCTCTTCTCGCCCTCCTCCAGACCGGGGCGCGCCTGTGTGCCTATCCGCCCGCCCGTCCTCCCTGGCTCCCTCCAGCTCCCACCTTTGCTCCCGCCCGCCCGCCCGCCCGCCCGCCCGCCCGCCCGCCTGCTTGCCCACCCGCCAACCCGCCCACGCGCCCCACAGCCCGCGGCGCAATATTTCAGAGCAAGTTGCGCGCGTCGTTACCGCGCCCGCCGCAGGTTCCTGCGCCGCAAAGTTCATTTTTCTTATGGGAGGAAAACACGCTCAAAATGGGAGTTTCTTGCAGGCAACAGCGGGCGGAGACTGCGCAGCTTCCACGGCAGTCGGAGGAGCCTTTACGTTCCGCTGCAGGCGCTGTGCGGAAGAGCCAGGTGGCCCCGGGTGGGGTGAGGGTTGAGGTGTTGGGTCGGTAGGCAAAGGGAGGGCCTTGCTTTTACGAGAATGCGGATATGGTAATAGCACAATAAAAGAAGAGTTTTGTTGTTAGCAGGAAAGATCTGGTACATCTGCAGCAATAAAAACAAATATGCAGTATGAAGGAAGAATATTTTAAAGAAATTCAATTTTTGAAGAGAAGAACGGCGGTGACGGCGTATGACGTAGTTTCAAGGGATTTGTATGCGTTGTGGTGTAAATGCGGTAGATGAGAAGTGAAATACATGAAGAGTAGAAAACAGAACACGGACAACGTAATGTCAACGAGCAATTTATTTTTTTACTTAATTTACTTAATTCAGTGCGGACACTAAAATCCCTTTCGTCCAACGAGGCTTCGCTGAAGAAACACAACTGTTTGTTGCGATGGTGTCATCATTTGAATAAATCCATCTAGAACGCTGCGATTTTCACTGTATAACGACCTCATCACCCACACACAAGATTGGAAAAACCCCATGCAGCCTGTCCCGGGTGGGCGGTGCCCCGCAGGCAGAGGTAGTACCATGGAATAAAGAGCTCTTCACTCTATGGTAGTACCTGAAGAGCGCAAGACGAAGTGAAGGTGGGCTCCAATTCTCACGTTCTAATGGGGAGGTACAACGCCACCTCTCAAGATATAATATGGACTATGCTTACACGACTGTTAGTTAATTAGGTAGTTGGTTAATGGCTTATGTAACCTAGCGAGACTCGGGCCACCAGGTCTACTCTTCCGTCAGTCTACGCAAATTTTGCTACGCTCCTTTCACCATGTAGCGGAGAAAGAAGATATCACCTCGGACGACGAAACAAGCGATTTGAATTGAGCTCAGAGGCTTCGTTTAGGCTTTAGGATCTTTTACATGCAGTAAATCTACATCATGAGACAGTCGGCTTTACTTTCCCTCCAAAAGCGTACGAAGGAATTTTTCGCCCGTAATTATCCATCGCTTCGAACGGGTTAGAACCCGCAAACTTGAATACAACAGCCCGATACGCTAACCGTTTTTCTACCTAACCGCGGAATCGTCACGCTGTGGCGCGAAAACGCAAAATAATCAATCAATTGAGGCCCTTCTGCGACAGCAATAAAGTGGAATGAAATAAAAGCTAAATCAGAAGCTATTGAAGTCATACCACGGAGTTTGCATTATCAAATAATAGCAGCGATTGTTTGTACTAGAATCCTGTGGCAAAAAGGCAGTTGTGTAATAATAAAGCAGGATGTATCAAAGGGTTCAAATAATACTTCTGAATGAAATTTGATGCAATTTTTCTCAAATAATCATATCCAGTAATTAAATCAATATTTAATTTCAATAAACACACACACAAATTTTGTGCTTAATGCTCCGTTAAAACAACATTTCAGCATTAAAAGATAGAACAAAATGGAGTGAGCTTTATCAATGGGTACATCTGATTTGGTTCTTCGGAATGAGTTACCACTCCTAAAATAACAATTATCTGTAAATGCCCCTTAGTATTAATACAGAATATATGAATATTTTAAGTTCTAATATCGCCATTGAAATGGTTTAAGAGCCTCATGATTATTTTTTGTGATACAGCTCTATAACATCGACACTCGGATTGGAGAATTAAGCATTTTAGGCAATTATTTATTAATTTAAAGCAATTAAGCGGTCGCCAGCCATCACGACAGCCGAAAAAATAATATGTTGTAGTTTAAGGTGGTGCGTACTTTTCTTTAAAGAAAAGACATTTCTTACTTTCAAAAAAATTAATAAACTTATTGAACGACACACGATTGATAATACCAATAAACGAACTGATTGGTTGATCGTCAAGTAAATCTGATATTTTTCTCTATCGTCCTAATGACATTAATAACTAGAGCGCGAATTTTAATGAAATTCCATTTTTTGTCAATTTCAGCAATTAAGTTTTTTTTATCTTTTTTGTAATTTTTAATGCTTTTGTGCTGATTTCATATATTTTAATATCATTTTAAAGGTTCTTGCTTCAAATAATATTTTCGCGGTGCGACAAATGTTCTGTACAAAATTACTAAGTATTCAATTTCTTCGCTCAGAAATTGTAATGTCAGCTGTTGTATGTAATCTAAGTTTCCCGTGACGTCTATCAGCACCATTGTCGATTCGGTCGATTTCGCGATAAGACAGATTTGCTGGAAAAGAACATTCCAAAACAAAAGGCTGCAAGTTGAGTGCACTTGAACGAAAAGATAAAGCTTTAAATACATCAGTAACGTATCCAACAGCTTCACTTGTTTGTCCGCATGAATTGTTTTTTATCACTAATTTTTGTCATTTTGTTTTTGCTCTTAGGACATTTTTAGCCGAGAGAGGAGGCTGAGTACATCACCTGATGTCACTGCAGTGTCTCTGATCGGGAGGTCCTAGGTTCGAGTCTCGACGGCAGCAGGATTTTCGACACTATCTTTTCAGCTAGGTCGAATTCAGTTGCTGCCTGGACGAGAATTCTGGTCCGTGGTTTTTCCGATAAACTGCAGGCGAGTGCCGGAGCAGTACCTTAACAAACGGGCATGGACCGCGCGCGATGTTTCTTTCGTCTTCCTTGTCCTATCCTCTCCCCTTACACACCTACACACACACACACACACAGAGTAATATGCACTACACTACTACACATGCCGGGAGATCGGTCGGGGGCTTAGAGCCTGCAACGACTGAGACGATGTCAGCTGATGGGAGTTACCTGGTTGAGGAAAACCTTGCTAGCCGACGGTAGGTGGGCGCCGGATCTCGATATTCAGCGGGAAAATATCACTGCCCCCCCCACGAGGAAAAAACATGGACTACACTTACGGGAGCAATGATATCAGTAGTTCACGCGCCCGGAATCACTATCAAACAATCATCAGAGCATTTTAAAAAACATTTTAGGAGCAGTTTTTTGATACTTTTTGGCAATGTTTTAGATCATCAAAATCCGTCCCTATAAACGACTATATTGCAGTGTCTTCGCTACCAGTCCATCCGGCGCGCGAGGGGGGCGGGGCCTTTCCGAGCAGGGGCGACGCGACGTGCAGTGCAGCGCAGCGCAGCCTGTGGGTGAGGGGGGCGTGGCGCGTGGGCGTGCGTGCGGTTAATGCCGCGCGCTTATCTCCGCCCCCTAAATCACGGCGCGCGCCCTCGCGCCCCGACTGCCGCTGGCGGCGCGCCGCGCTCCCCTCCCCTCCCCCACTGCACCCACGCACGCCCCCGCCTCTGCTCCCAAGACCTCCACGCGCACTGCCAGCAGCGCTGCTGTTCCGGTGTGAAGGGCTGCACGTGGCCAATTCAGTTTGATTGGTTAGTAATTTCAGGCGCGTCAATTACCAAAGACATTACTCCTGTAAAGTGGTTGTTTTATCGTGAGAGGTGGCGGTGATACTCTCGCTGGATAGTGAATTACGGCGTTTATCTATACGTCAATTTGCGGGGTTTTCACCAACCTGGTATCTCCCAACAGTAGGGTCTCCAGTTCGCACAAGTTCTATGCTCGCGACCGGTCTACCGACATGTGGTAGCGTATATGTGTGCGTAAGGGACGAGGATAGGACAAGGAAGAGGAAGAAAAAATTACGTGTGATGTTTGTCCCGTTTGTGAGGGTACTCTTCCGGTATTCACTTGATGTTGATCGGATAAACCACAGAAAACTACCGATCAGAACAACGGGCTGCTTATATTCTCCTCCAGACAGCGACTGAATCCGATCTAGCTATGTAGTTAGTGCCGAAAATTCTCCCACCACCTGGGCTCGTATCCTAGGACCTCCTGGTCAGAGGCACTACAGGAACATCATTTGATGCCCTGAGACACCTAATTCTGTTCGAAGAAGCTTCGGGACACGTAAAGTCGAAATAAGGTTCAAACCTCCAAGCTCATTGTAGGGTGGCGCCGAATCACACGTTTCAGCAAAGAAGGAAAACCTCCATTTTCAGGGAAATAAAAAGATTCGAGATTTCACACTTTCAATCGCAGGATTAGCTCATCTTGAATCTTACGATTCAGCGAACAAGGAAACAGTTTCTTCCGGGGATATAACACACACTACACCTACGGGACTAATGATCTAACAAGTATTGTAAGTAGTTAATGCGTCCAGAATCTATTCTCAGTCACATAACTAAAACTACTAGTGGCTCTAACTTGACGCTCACGAACGACCCCGCTTAGGGAGTTTTATTTGTATTAACTGTACATGTGCTTCCACGAGGTTTGTCGCTTCGGTTGAAAGGGTTAGAGTTGGGGATTATAGTTCGTAGAAGTTTCGAGTTATGCAAATCCTAAATAAGATTCGATTTTTCAAGACTCAAAGCTGATGTGGAGGTGTACTCCGTATCTCACATTCAAGTGGTTGAGGATCAAGATAACTGAATATCCACTTGATGAAAAGGCTAAAGTCTGGCACAAAGTCACTTCGAAGAATTTCGAAATCCTCCAAAACCAAAGACAATTCTGGATCCAAAACTCCAGTCGGAAATTCGTCTTTCGAATTCTTTGGAACTTTTGAATACTGCTGATGATACACATATGTATTTACTTTATTCTAATTGAGATACTCTAATCTTTCAAATGTTTTATTTTTCGCTTAAATTCATCAAAACCTTTGAAGCTTTTTTTTGTAAATCTTTGAAGTTTCTTTAAGCTTAATTTGTAAACGAGTATTTAAAATCACGTATATGCTATTTGATTCAAATGTGAAATCTGTATGATGTTGGCGTTTCTTTATAATTGTACTGCTTCAGAATGTTTCCTTATGTTGTGAAACTTTAATGGTGTGAACTGAAAAAAAAAGCAGTTGAATAGATTATAATTTTCTGCAACTTTACCTTTCATGTGACGAAATTAATTAAGAAGTCGTGGAAACAAAGAGTAACTAACGATAGTTTTCACTCTAAAAAATTCGTTTTTAGTTAGAGAAATATACCTACATGTCATCTTCAGTATACAGCATATAGTTCATTTGAAACAACTGTAGTAATGTTTTCCCCACAATGAGTTGCACTATAGGCATTTTCTTATGCCGACCCTAAAGTCGTTTAGGTTCATTCTATATGGTGACTAGGGAATATTTCGTATATGTAATAATGGTTAGATACAAGTAAAACATCACATTCAAAATTACGGTAATTAAAAAAGGATTATATGTGATGTATATTAGTTATTTGTGCATTAACGGAACTGACATCTATCATGTTGTTAAACATGCTGTTTTCATGTTGTTAGAACTAAAAGTTTAAAGGAACTGACTGTCGTTTATACAAGTTATGTGCATTTACAATTTTGCAAACTCAAAATGTTCTAGTAATTACACTACTATCATAATACCGACACTACGACACAACTATCATACGACACTACGACCACGAATAACGTACAAAAGAACTCTTTAAGATGATTGAATGAATAAAAAACTCGACCAAACCATCGCGACGCGAAGTTATGAAGTTATGGTCGTCTATTTTTGCGACAGGGCCCATTCGGCCACTGGCTTTTTTTTTTTTTTTTTCAATTTTCCCCTCACCAATAACCTTGGTAAGGCGGGAATTTATTCAGGTTAAGGGGGTACACGAGCTCCAGCTGATTGAGCTTTTGGAGCGGAGATGAGGGCTTTTAACTTAAATAAACTACACTTATAACTAACTTAAAACTAGGACATGGCCACTTTGGGCAGCGAGTTGTAATAAAATAATTTAAATATTTGGTTGTCAGGATTAGTTCTTGTTGGCCACTGGCGCGCAACGCGTCTCAGTTTTCTTCCGACCCGGCGCCTCGCAGCCCCGCCCCCTCCGGAGCTTCGCCATCCGAGGCACAGCTGCGTTGATTCGCTTAAGCGCATCCGACGCCACCGGCGGCGCGGCGGCGCCAGGACGGGGAGCGACGGCGAATTAAAACGACACGCGCCCTTAACGACGGGGAAATGCCGTGCGATTGGCTGTGTAACGACGGCATTTAGTAATGAATGAGACTTCCGGTGAAGTTTCCTCGCCACACTGCCACTCATCGATCATGTGTGAGGTGGCCCTAAAAGCCTGGTGAATAATGGGTTGGGTTGGAGGAAGGAAAGTAAGAGATCTCACAGGTCGGGACATTGATTACACGACCCGCAACAGGTAGAGTACGCCAAAGTATTTGGAAATTGAAACGTCAACTGTTCTTTCGTAAGTTTCAACCGAATATCTCGAAACATTTTATTTACCATGACCATCTCTTTGATGCGTGAAATTCTTACTTCTTTCTTGAACAATTATTGAATCGATGAGTCATAATTGTCGAAAGTAGTTCTTAGACGAGGATATTGATTATGAGGACAAATTGAAAACATGAAGGAATGATTCTCACCTTTGTCACATATGTTCCAAGTAGGTGACGGACGTGTATCCTCTCATCGGAATTAACGAACTTATTACGCGGGAATTGATAAACATTTTTTATTAAGACAAAATTATTTCTTGTGTCTAGTATTAATGAAGCTGTATAGTATCATTCTTTACGCAGTCTTAGTTCAAACAACAGAGTTTGGAAAAGTGATACTGCTCATGAAAAGAATACAGATGCGTGCTTACTGAGATCGTGTGTTGATTGCCTTGTGACTTCATATTTCTTCACGTTTTACGAGTCTATTACAGAAAATATTTCTCTATTGGTGGAAGCAGAACAAAAAAGAAAATATTTCCTTTTCCCCAGTATATTCCACCGTGCGAAACCGGTTAGATCAAGATAGATAATACGTCATCAAGTCACAATGAGAGTGACGTCCATCCAAACGACTTGGGAATAGCTTATTACTTATTTTATATTAAGAAAAGTATAAAGAGTCTGAGTGAGATGTTACATGTAGGTGATGTTCTCTCTTCCTTGAAACATTATTGAAGCAAAATCAATCCGGTCAGAATCGAACAATAGAAGTGGTAATAGCACTTGCACGGTACATGCCCCCAAAATCATTGACTTTTTTGTAGAAGATTATAAGGAAAATATCAGGAAAGTATCATTGGGACTATATCACCTCTCACAGATGTGCATTAGGAAGTGGAGTCATCTGGGACCTAGTTTAACTAGCCATAAAACTCGATAAATAAAACAAAATCATTGTTGACTGTCTTCGAAAGTGAATCATACTTTCATGTCAGATCAGTATTCATTACAGCAGCTCAAAATTTATATTGCTCCCTAAACACGCAATTTAAATTTTCGTCAAAAGGCGTGTAAGTAGTGAGTTGAATTCCAACATTTATGATTTCCTCAATGCAGCAGCAATATAAATGAATGCTCTACAAGGAGACAAATGAAAGTGTCCGTAGGTTGTTGTGCATCCTTCAAAGGGAAATTTGACATACACGATAAACAGCAGTGACGACCTGAAAAAACGAAAGAAAGGAAGAAAAATACCTCGTCCACTTTAAACGCGAGTGAGCGACCGAGCGCGAACATGAATCCACATGGGTGACAGCTGTGACGTTTCGCAATTTCTCATTACAGCTGCGCCAAGCACCTCGTGGAATAATAATGGGGGCCGATTGCACTGTGCACAACCACTCGCGCTCCGCATCGCTCCGCCCCGCTCCGCCCCGCTCCGCCCCGCTCCACTCCGCTCCGCCCCGCTCCGCCCCGCTCCGCCCCGCTCCACCCGCTCCGCCCCGCTCCGCTCCGCCCCGCTCCGCTCCGCCCCGCTCCGCCCCGCTCCGTCCCGCTCCGCCCAGCTCCGCCCCGCTCCGCCCCGCTCCGACCCGCCACGTCCCCGCCACGCCCCCCGCCACGTCCCTGACCAGTCTCCGACCCACCCCTACTCCACCACCACCCCATCTTCGTTCTGACGCAGCCCCATCCCCGCCCCGCTCCGTCCCGCTCCGTCCCCGCACTGTCCTCGTTCCGTCCCCGCCCTGTCCCGTCTCCGCTCGGTGCCCTCCCCGACCTCCACCCGACCCCGCATCGTCCCGTCCCCGCCCCCGCCCTGCCCTGTCACCGCACCGTCTTCGCTCCTTCCCCGCTCCGTCCCGCTCCGCCCCGCTCCGTCTGCTCCCCCCCACAGTCCTCGTTCCGTCCCCGCCCCGTGCCTTCCCCGCCCCATGCCTTCCCCGCCCCCTGCCGTCCCCGCCCTGTCCCTTCTCCGCTCTGTCCCCTCCCGGACCTCTCTCCAACCCCGCACCGTCCCATCCCCGCCCCCGCCCCGCCCTGTCACCGCTCCGTCTTCGCTCCTTCCCCGCTCCGTCCCCGCTCTTCCCCCACTACGCTCCGCACCATCCCTAGCCCACCCCGTTCCGCCGCGGATCCGCACCGTACTGCATTACTCCGCGCCCGCTCTTCCAAAGTTCCAACACATCGCGACACACACCCGCCGCCAGCAAGTCAGCCCTACCCTCCCTGACACGGCTGGGAATCCAGCGCCGCCCACCACGTTGCCACTTTCTGCTCAGCCCACCCAGCTCATCTCTCGCACGTGTACCGTTTGTACCTCTCCGCCACACCTAGCGCCGCCCCGTCCATCGACCGCCTGGCGACGGTATGTGGACGGCGAGCATCGTCCTCTGCCCCCACTTCTTTCCCCACACCCAGCGCCGCGCCAATCACATCCCGCCACTTCACTCGTCACCGTCACGTTCGCTGACCGCTTGGTGTAGACAGGTGGGCGGCAAGCACCTCCCCCGTCACCGCATCTTTGTCCACTCGCCGTCAGACATCCTGACCAGTGGCGTCCGCTCACTCCACCTCCACACTACTCTTTTCGCTTACATATTTAGACTAAAATTGAAGTATGTATTATTATTTATTTTAAATTATAATATTGGAAGAACGAGGGAAAGATAGTGGGAAAATGACAATGATGACGTTGTATTTTCTATTGCAAAGGTTGGAAAAATACATTTTAAAGACATGCTCGACGCTTTTCCCATTCTTCGGTTCTCGTTTTAAAAATTAAATTCTGAAATACTATCACTTATCAGGTTAGGATACGATCTCCCATTACTCAATTACTTGTTTCTTTTCTTCATAAGAAAGAGAAGGAAAGCAATTATTTAAAACTATTGTTTCACTTTTTCACCATTCTTATCAAAAAAATAACACTAATTTCATGAGTATCGCTAAAGCCTGCGACGCGCAACGGAGAATATCACAATCACGGACGCTCGCTCTCCAGCAGGCCATTAAACGGAGATCCAACGCCTTTGCACGCTTTATCTTTGAGTGAGGGGATGTTTGCGCGCATGCGCTGCAGCCTCCCGATCCGACGTGAAGACGTTGGAGGCATTCGCCAACGGCCTGTGCTGCGCTCGCGCACTGCCTGCGTTGCATAGACGCGCGGGTCCGGTCTATGACGCCGATATTAGGGAAGACCGAAAAAATGAAAGAAATGTAAATAAATTCAGTTATTTTTTTATTTTCTTGGGCGTTGATTCACGACTTGCACACCCAAAGGAAACGCAACTGATAAAGACCACTACAAGTGAACGACTCTTGGTCACCACTTCCGGTGCCCCCCTCCCACCTTATTACAAGTCTATTATATTTAGTATCATATGGAACGCTCTATTTTATCAACAGCATAATTTCATATTCGTATGCTAGTTCAAACGATGTTATCTGTATCGTTCAGAATACAATTGTCTTGACAAATAAAAGTATCCCAATTTTTTTTATGACAATCATTTATTTATTTCAGCAATTGCACAACGTTTCGTAACTCGTTTTGTTACATCACCAGGTGCTAAACTTAGTGAGGGAACGCTATCCCATTGAATTATCTCTACAGCAGAACATTCAAGGAAACATTATGAAATACTATACATTATGATATACTATGATAATTCAATGGGATAGCGTTCCCTCACTAAGTTTAGCACCTGATGATGTAACAAAACGAGTTACGAAATGTTGTGCAATTGCTGAAATAAATAAATGATTGTCATAAAAACTTGGGATACTTTTATTTGTAAACATGTATTGACAATCAAGAAGAAATATTGATTTACTATTGTCTTGAGTTAGATCAAGTGTAGCATCATTATTTATCCTCATAACGTTTTCGAAGAAGCATTTTTGAAATTGTAGCTCACTCGCAGACCGTTTGGAGACGACAAGCGGACTGCAAGCACTGCTTTCTGCAACACCATTCTTTCCTTCACATCCGGCATCTGGCCCCGCAGCCCGTCCGGCGAATAAAGGTAGTTGGCGAAAACCTCTCTGTGTTGCGACATACTCCTCTTCCAACCCCGAATTCGATCCATCCACCGACCGCTTTGTGACGAAAGGTGAACGGAGTGCATTGGCAACTATTCTCCAGGGTCGATGCAATATCGTCTCCCAAACTACTTTTACATTCTGCTTCCAAACACGACTAACCATTCACAAAATCAAACAGAAAGAAAGGAGCCCAGAGAGTTGTGAAACAGCACAAAAAGTCTATTTTACCGCAAAAGAACAAAAACCCTTTGATATACCTTTCTTCCTTAAACGTCCTCAACCTAAAAGCTACCGATCAGTGCAGCCGGCCGCTAGAATTCTCTTTGAGAATTCCATCTAGCTACGTAGCACGTGCTGAAAACTATGGAGACACTAGAACCTCCCGGTAAACGAGGCTACAGGAACTATGATCTTCTCCCTGATCTCTCACAATCTTGATCCTAGTGAGCTCGCTTTGTATTCGACCCTGTAGCTATCAGAATTCCGGCTTGCGTGGCTCAGGGCAACAATTGATGTCTTTGCAGTGCTTCTAATCGGGAGGACCTAGGGTTCGTGTCCCTTTCTCCGATCAACACCAGGTGGATGCCGGAGAGTTTCCCAACAAACGGGTGACGGACCGCGTACGATCTTTCCTTTCTGGTCCCTGTCCTCTCCTCACCTCTTATACACCCGTTCATTTCCTTGCATTACACTACTGCACATGTCCGGAGACCACTCGGAAGCGTCCAGCGTGTCCCGGCTGGGGCGGTGTCCCGCTGGTTCGAGATACCTGTTTGGGGGAAAAGCCCGTTGGTCGATGTGTATGTCGGCGCCGGATCACGCTATCCAGCGGGGTATGATCACTAGTGACCGGATTTTTGTGTAATTACATATTTTTTGTCTTTCTACTGGTCGTTCTCAATATTGAAATCTTGGCAAATCGTCGCTATACTAACACAATATCCATTTTTTTCAAGTATTTTTTTAATCTATCAATTTTCTTCAATTGTATTAAATTTTTTATGAAAAAATATTTTTCAAAAATCATAATTATTCTTACATAAATACTAAGTGCTGTCGACTCGAGAGGGGCTACATTAAGACGCGGTCGGATGTTTTTACAGTCCGGCGCGCCTGTTTCAGTTAGCTCAGTGATGGGGAAGTATGCGACTGAGATCATTTTCACCTTTAGGTGTGAAAAGTATTATGGATGTCGCGTTTATTGACATTTAACCATAATTTTTTAAAAACCTTGGCGATCGCCGACGTGTAACAATTAGTTGAGAATGCTTCACGCTGCAACGATTTGTTTGTTAGTTGTAGGTATTGATAGTTTGTACGAAGGCTTCCATTGCGTCTAGTTTGGCTGCTAAACTGTGGTCCTGGATAGCGATAGATAAAGCTTTTATTACTGACGGGAATGTTCTAAAGTTCAAAAGTGCATCAACTTGTGTTCTCCAAATGATTTTTAAAACGTTTGAATTATTTAAAAAAAATTTTTCTGACATTTTTGATAAATGTAATTTCGAATTACGTTAATGTTATATAATTTGTGAATTTTAATATTACACTTTCATAATATTATACCTGATACATATTTATTACATATTCTTACTGTTTTCATTACATATTTATGTACACTTTTTGTCTTTCATACTACATATTTTTCCGGTCTCTAATGATCACTTCCACCTCTAGCGATAAAACATGCACATCACTTCGGAAACTAATGACCTTAGCAGTTGACGCGCCCGGAATCTCTAATTAATTAATCAATCAATCAATCAATCAGCGATCCGAAGAGTAGTGATGAGGGTCGCAACCGCCTGCGCGATTCGTCGTGTATTCACCTCGTCCCCGATCGCCCCAACGGCGAATCGTCCACTGACTGCTCATCGTTAGCGGCGAGTTCGCGCGCTGTTCCGCCCGGCTGCGCGCCGCCCTGCTCCAAAGCCCCTGCCGACGCGTAGCCTGCGCTAATTGGATGTGCAAATGAAAAGCACGCGAAGAAATTCCCAGAAATAGTTCACGAAACATTTCCTGAGTGTGGAGTTGAGATGCTCTGAAGAAACCTGCTTGGCAGGATATGCGGACTTCGATATGCAAAGTGTTCGGTAGGAAAGTAGCTTCACATGTACTAACTTTGTCGGTGTTTTATGCAGGAGAAGCGAGTCCGGAATTGAGATCTGTATGATAATAAAAGATCGTGCTCGAATTATTCAGATCTCTTGATTGTTTTGAGTCCTTAATTATAATGTAAAGCATTAATAGTAAATTTGAACAATGCTTTATACAAGTAAATCTGCTTAAAAGGTGATTACAGGCTTCCGCGGCCGGAGTATGTCTCTTGGCGGACAAGCCGTGTCGATCTGCTCGTAACTGACGTTTCGGCCAACATATTCACGCTAGCCATTTGACAGCAGTACGCTCTGAGGAAGGCCACGATATGTTGGCCGA
This sequence comes from Teleogryllus occipitalis, assembly GCA_011170035.1. NCBI lineage: Eukaryota > Metazoa > Arthropoda > Insecta > Orthoptera > Gryllidae > Teleogryllus > Teleogryllus occipitalis. The sequence continues at coordinate 124,697 of BLKR01003001.1, read as the reverse complement.
AACGTCAGCTACGAACAGATCGACGCGGCTTGTCCCGGGCAGCCAAGAGACACTGCTTAAAAGGTATTAATAAGAATTATCCATCGAATCCCAACGTACAATTTAAAGAAATTATTTCAGGTAATATATAATTTTCGTTTGTAAATCCTCAAATCCAAGTAAATATACACTTCAACTAAAAATAGAATATACAGATTTAAAGGTCTATTGTTGGACGGTTTTGTAATGACTCGAAGGATTGTTTCAACGATTATTCAAGTACCACGGAGATGCCAATTTTAGAGCTACGAATGTTTCAGACAGTTACATACCAACGTCATTCCACTACCTGGTAAACACCAATAGAGGGACGGTCAACTAGGTATCTCCAACAGCGGGGTATCGCCCCAGCCGGAACAAGCCCTAAGCTGTCCACTGGTCTCCTGGAATGTGTCGTAGCGAGGTGTAGCATGAAAGAGTATGTACGTAAGGGACAAGGAAATAAGTATAGTACAAGGAAGAGGAAGAAGAGATCGTGCGCGGTCCATGGCCCGTTTATTAGAGTACTGCTCCCACATTCGCCTGGTGTTGATCGGAGGAACCATGGAAATTTACCGTTTAGAACAGCTAATCGCTGGAATTCTCCTCCAGCCCGCAGCTGCAATCGACCTAGCTGTGTAGCTGCGAAAGTCATTCGATGGTCGGGCCATCAATTGATGCTCTGAGCCATCTAAGCCGGTTATTAACATTGGAAGCAATGTAGATAGAGAATTGTTTTTCAATAATTCATTCAAAGAAAAATGGTTATCAGCATTAACCGAAATGAATTGTTGCGATGCTAGTAAGTAAAATATATTTGTGCTTAAACTACACAATATGTATCATTCGAGGCAGTCTGACTTCTCAAAAGTCAAGTTCACACATTGCCAGAAATTGCATATGAATAATTTATTATATAATTTTCCAGAGAATGTAAACTATTCAGAATTCAAGGCCTTGTATGTAGGCGTACATATGTTTCAGACTACGTATCATGAAGGGATGCTCTACTAAAATCCCTCAATTTCATTAAACCCTAAAAATAAAAAACTACAGGAAACCAATGTTTTTGAAAATTTTACAGCATTGTCTCCCAGACAACACATTGTTTGATATTGTCCAATTTTATATTTGGCACGTATCCCGCGGGAAATTCGTTGACTGACATGGGTGACATGAAGGGTCGCAAAGCTACAATCAATACAACACGCGACAATCAGAGACATAAATGCAACAGGGGCGGGGAGAGAGGGGAGGGGTTCTGGTCGAGTGAAATGAAATGAGGGGAGGCAGCACGATCGAAACCATGAGGAAGTGAAGGACGTTTCTATACTCGGATTTAAACATAGTTGCACTTCAAGGTCGCGAGCTGGAAGGAGAGGGAAACACTATCATATAATCAGGGTGCTTCATTAGGACTTAAATGTTTGGTGTTGGAGCTCCAGATTGGATAATAATGTCTCCCTTCTCCGTCCAGCACAAGACCTTGAAGTGCAGCTATGTTTAAATCGGAGTATACGATGCTTGTTCGAAGTAAGACCCATTGCTGGGCAGGGTCTGGGCAGGAAATATTATAATAGAATGAACAGATGTTATAACAGAATAATAATTTGGGATAAGATATTCTCACCAAGATTAAAAGTACTGATAGCTTCAATGCCGAGGTGAATATGACCCGTCACGATGTCAGAGAAGCAAATAATGCCCCACACTACGTCCCATACTAGGAATAGCGTACGGTACATTTTGTGGAACACCGCCAAGGTTACCAGATGTTTTCCGAGCGCTTTCCCCACCGCTACTATGGAATTTCCTCAAATACCCACTCCAATAAAACAAAATTTGTCAGTTTTAAAACAAAAAAATATTCTCGAAATTATGAACCAACGACATGAGCTGTCGCTGACGAATTCATTGGCCTATCCCCTTAAATGCGAATAATTCAAATCAACCAGTCATCGTCCTCCGAGCTGCTCGAAATTGTATACTCTCAACGTTTTTCTCGTGTTTTTCTTTTTCTATTCCTATCGTTACTTTTTCTCTTTCTGAAACAAAAATAGATAATACCGAATATTGTTTATTTTTTTATTTATAATTATTGATTGAAAGTGATTCCAGGCGCGTCAACTACTAAGGTCGTTAGTCCCATACGTGTAGTGCATGTAAAGGACCGCGGACCACAGACTGCGGCGCCATGTTTCATTCCTCTTTCTTCTCCTAACCTCACCCCTTTCACACAAATTTACTACACTATCATGCTGGGAGACCGGCTGGCGGTGCCCCGCTGGTGGGAGATACCTGTTTGTGGGAAACCCCGCTAGCCACCAGTAGGTCATCATAGATAAACTTCCATTCGGTGGGGGAAGATCACCGCCACCTCCCGAGGAAAAAACATCCACTACACTTACGGGACTAATGACCTCAGTTGACGTGCCCGGAATCACTAATCAACCAGTATATAAACATTTAGTCTTTTCCTCCTTGCTTTTAATGGCTTGTAGGCGTGGTCACTGAACTTCCCTGCTGCGCCCTCTCCCTACCCCGACCTGTTCCTATTCCGACTCCCTCCTCCGCCTGCCGCTCACCCCCTCCCCGCCTCTCCCCATCCCCTCAAACCGCACGATGACAACGCGCTCCTGTGGGCGGAGACGAGACTCGCCGCCGGATATCGATTATCCGCGGAAATCGACTGCGAGCACTGTCGTTCAATCGGCAAATGGCACGGAACGCCCGCGGTTTAAAAGCCCTCCCCTCCCTTCCTCCCCCCTCCACCACCGCAACCACAGAGTGGGGGGCGATGAAGCCGCGACCGCCGCCGCTCGTGACACTGGCCGCGCTCGAGATGGAAATACAGACGACAGCGATCGAGAGATCACACAAGGAAAGTGAGAGAAACAGCCGGTGAATGAGAAAGTGAGATGACGAGGAGAAAGTAAAATAAAAAAGGAAAAAGAGAGAGTTTGCCGTTCATTAGAAAACTTTGTGCGTGGAGCAGAGAGAAACAATTATTTCAAGATGTGTTCCACAGAACTCAATTAATATCAAAAAATTAGCGGTAGCAACGAATACATAGACAGTGAAACATATCACCAGTGATGATTATAATGAGAATAAAGGTGCAAAAATAAGGCACTGAAAGGCTTAGGTGATGTTAGAGGGGAGTAAGCAAATGCATTGCGTAAAACAATAGCTGTAGTATTCTTTGCTGCGGGGATGAAGAGAAGAGTCAACAAGAAACAAGAGAAGTTTTTCCTAAGCAGACGTGAGATGAGCGAGGAATGTGATAACGAGCGATGGAGGGAATGATACAACGATGTGGGAGGCGGAGAGAAAGCGATAGGCTAGGGCTCTAGGGGGGAAAACGAAAGGAGATGATGGTAGAAAACTGCTGAAGAGACCTTAAAAAGGAGTAGACAAGGGAAAATTAAAGTAAGAGGGCAAAAGAGAGAGAAGCAAGTTCAGAACAAATTTAGAATAATGGAAGAAGGAGACGTTGAAGGAAGGATTTACGGATGGAGGAGAGAAGTAAATGAAAACTTAAGACAATACGTGAGAAAGGTTACGAAAGGTATAGGTTGTTATGTACCGATAGTAACGAAAATGTAAGAGATAAGATGAAACGAAGCTAATGGAGCGAATATTGTCAAGGAATGGAATTGAAGTGCACAGTAGTGAGTGAAGGTGGAGGGAATAACCATTGAGTGGAAAGAGCGTGAGTAAATGTAGGGTAATGATTTCGAATGTTTGACGGCAGAAAAGGACGAGGAAATGAAATGACGATGGATTGAAGGAAAACAGGGATAAGAGATTGAAGGGAGAAGGGAAGGGAGAAGAGGTCAAACGGCAATAGAGCGACGTTGAGGGTGTGAACAGGGATGAGAGATTGAAAGAAAGAGTCAATGTCAAGAAATCAAACGGCTACACGTGGTAACGCTAGGGGGTGAATGGGGATGAGAGATTGAAGGGAAGTGACAGTGGTCAAAGGATAAAGTGAGCTCGGAGTGAATGGACAAAAGAGTAAACGTGAATAGAGCAACGCTAGGGGATGAATGGGAATGAGAGAATGAAGGGAAGAGTGACAGAGGCCAAAGAGTGGAGTGGACGCGGAGTGAAGGGACAAGAGGGAAAACGCCAAAGAACGACGCTACGGGATGAATGGGAATGAGAGAATGAAGGGAAGAGTGACAGAGGCCGAAGGGTGGAGTGAGTGCGGAGTGAAGGGACAAGAGATAAAACGTCAATAGAAGGACGCTAGGCGATGAATGGGAATGAGAGAATGAAGGGAAAAGTGACAGAGGCCGAAGGGTGGAGTGCGTGCGGAGTGAAGGGACAAGAGGTAAAACGTCAATAGAACGACGCTAGGGGATGAACGAGAATGAGAGATTAAAGGGAAGAGTGACAGTGACCAAAGGGCGGAGTGAGCTCGGAGTGAATGGACAAAAGAGTAAACGTGAATAGAGCAACGCTAGGGGATGAATGGGAATGAGAGAATGAAGGGAAGAGTGACAGAGGCCAAAGAGTGGAGTGGACGCGGAGTGAAGGGACAAGAGGGAAAACGCCAAAGAACGACGCTACGGGATGAATGGGAATGAGAGAATGAAGGGAAGAGTGACAGAGGCCGAAGGGTGGAGTGAGTGCGGAGTGAAGGGACAAGAGATAAAACGTCAATAGAAGGACGCTAGGCGATGAATGGGAATGAGAGAATGAAGGGAAAAGTGACAGAGGCCGAAGGGTGGAGTGCGTGCGGAGTGAAGGGACAAGAGGTAAAACGTCAATAGAACGACGCTAGGGGATGAACGAGAATGAGAGATTAAAGGGAAGAGTGACAGTGACCAAAGGGCGGAGTGAGCTCGGAGTGAATGAACAAAAGAGTAAACGTGAAGAAAGCGACGCTAGGGAGGGAATGGGGATGAGAGAATGAAGGGAAAAGTGACAGAGGCCAAAGGGCGGAGTGACGCGGAGTGAAGGGACAAGAGGGAAAACGTCAATAGAACGACGCTAGGGGATGAATGGGGATGAGAGATTGAAGGGAAGAGTGACAGTGGCCAAAGGGTGGAGTGAGCGCGGAGTAAAGGGACAAGATAGCAAACGGCAATAGAGCGACGCTCGGAGGCCGAGTGTGGGGGCGACAACCCGCCGCGTCACACGCTGGAGAGCCCGGCTTCCTTCCTCTCGCGTGATCTTATTTGCCTTCCGCAGCCGCAAAGCCCGGCTGTTGGCTCAGCGGCGTTGCCGCCGATCTGCGGCGGGGCTTATATTGACAAATGGAAAGAATCTGTTTGAAATCTGTCTGCTAAATGGGAAACCGCGCGCCACGGAGATGTGTCAGCTACCTTGCGCCGGCATGCAACGTCCTGAGCAGATACCGTTCTGCCCGGAACGAGAGCTTAAAATGACACTGTGTATGCGGATGCGCCTCGTATCCATTCCACCGCTTTAAAGCTATGTGTCAACGCATTCGAGCTAAGTGCACATTATATTCACAAAAGCGTCGCTCTCACCACTCATAACTAAAATTACTTCCGTCCTCACTTTGTACTCATTATTGGTGACACGAAAATGTGCTGTGGTCTTCCTATTATCTTGTAGTACATCCAACGGTCAGACTTACGTAATTCAGTCAACAGCGTTTTCTGAATAACGTTGTTGTTGAAAGTATGTAATGAGTCAGCAATGGAATTACAGTAATTTCTTGTCTACTTCATTCTTACATAATAAAGAGAATTGTAATGCTGCTGCGGATAGTGATGATATTTCGACAGAAGAACTCGTATTGTGCGACCTAATATCAAAAAAGTGGATAAAAACATGTTGATATACGCAGTAAATTCCTTCCTCTAACACTTTGAGTAGTCAGAATCCTTATCTTGACAGTCCTTGATATCGAAAAATTGGTTGATAGCAAAAATATATATCGGTTCTTTGGTATGCCTGTCCGTTTGTGGTCAACACTAGCGCCTAAACCGTTCAAATGATTTTTTCAAAATTGACATTCCCCCAATCGATCAGGCCGAATTCGAGACCCTGCGAGTTTGAAACAAATATTTTTATTTCCGGGTTACTTTACATGACGCCTCGACATTTTCAAAACATTCGCAGTAATTGGCTCCAAATTTTTGGATTGGTTTTATTCTCCAAAGGAACTTAAAATACGGCGCAGGTCTTGTTTTTGTTAAACTCTCTCAATTTTCAAAAAAAAGCAAAAGTTTCTAGATTTTTGGGGGTTCTCCTTCAACTAAAATGTTGAAAATTGAACTCTTTTTTCCTAATGAAATCGGTTCTTCAAAGATAGATGTTACTCGGCTGTGAGGTTTTCCACCGTCACCGCGAGATCAGCTGACTGCGATGGTTTGAATCTTATTTTATTCAACTAGTTTCATAATATATATATTAGTTACAATTTTGGTGCCATAAGAGATCGTTGATAATGTTATTATACAAAAATAACTTTTTCTTAATTGTAGGAGCTCAATATCCATAAACATCAAATCGTGATTCTTACAAGAAGTAGAGGTAGTGTTTATTCCACCAGCAAGCAGTGATGGGACACTACGTATTCCTAATTTAATCTTAAGATAAATATTAATTTAAGGATTTATAATTTGACTGTTTTGTAAACTACAGAATTCTTTTCTTTCTGCATTTAGAAATTCGGTTAGAAATTACTATTTAAAAATGTTACACAATTTCACGTTTCATTAATTAGCGTTACAGCTCCTTGTTATCATACAGCGGTGAAAGATTGAATCTTGTATTAATTAATGATTATTATGTTCCTGCGTAGGGTGAGAGGGAAGTAGGGGGGGGTGCGGACGCCGGGATGGGCGGGGATGGGTATCAGGACGGGGAGGAACTGGAGCGAGGACGAGGGGAGGGGGCGGAGGCGGACGGGACCGGGTGGGGAGGATGGAGGTCACGGAGCGGGGTGGGGGCGGGGCAGGGAGGAGCGAGGGAGGGTAGCGTGGATTGATTTTGTTTCCGGGCAGGTCAACACTGTGGGATTTACTCCAGTAATTCTATTTTATGTTTTATCACGAGAGGTAGATCTTTCCTCCCTGGATGACGAGATCCAGCGCCGACTTTTTAAAGGATGAAGATAGGACAGGGTGAGAATAGAAAGGAAGATGCAGGAAAGATCGTACGCGGTCCGTATCCCGTTTGTAAAGACGTTGCTCCGGCATTCGACTGGTATGGATCAGAGACTACCGAAAACTACCTCCCAGATCAGCAGACCACTAGAATTTCCATCGAGACAGCGGCTGAATTCTAACTTGAGAGCAGGATGGTAACAAATGAGGAGAGAAGCCGGAGGGATTATGTAAATAAATGATTGTACTTGCCACTGGGACGCATAGATAGAATTCATTTCTTTTCCTGTCTAACAGGACTGCATGTAACATATTGTGGTAAATGGCCATACAACATGTATTTCATCTAATAAAATTAATAAATTGAAACACTTTATTCGGAAAGATACGATATAAAATAAAATACCATTCATACCTGTGGAAACGTTTATGCTTGACTGAAACGAGAAAGGAAGAAAAGGCGAAGTGACGAAGAGAAGACGAAACCGTTCTGCTTAATGTAGCGTTGACGCCTCCGTTATGAGTGAACCTCATAAGCCCGTTCCCGTCCGCACCCCAAAAACCTTCGCACAGGCCCAGCACTCAAGATAAATTACAACGCAGGCAACAGCCTCCGCCGGCTTTGCTTTGCGCCGTTCTTCGCGGAATAACAAAAGCGGACTCGTCCGCGCAAGTTCTGCCCGTTATTTGTCGCGCTCCCAATCTCCCGGGCGCGTGCGGGAGCTCATTTGCTGCGCCCCCCCCCCCGCGCCGCTCCCACCGCTCTCGCCGCTCCCTCCGCTCCCGCCGCTTCCACCGCTCCCACCGCTCCCACCGCTCCGGCTGCTGCCGCTGCCCACTGCCACCGCTCCCACGCCGCTCCGCCGCTCCGGCTCACCCGCCGCTCCCACCGCTCCACCGCTCCCGCCGCTCCGCTGCTCCACCCACCACCGCTCCCACCGCTCCCACCGCTCCGCCGCTCCCACCGCTCCAGCCGCTCCACCGATCACCGCTCCCACCGCACCCACCGCACCCGCCGCTCCCGCCGCTCCCGCCGCTCCACCGCTCCCACCGCTCCCACCGCTCCCACCGCTCCCACCGCTCCGCCGCTCCCGCCCTCCCACCGCTCCCGCCGCTCCACCGCTCCCACCGCTCCCACCGCTCCCGCCGCTGCCACCGCTCCACCACGCTCCACCGCTCCGCCGCTCCCGCCGCTCCACCACTCCCGCCGCTCCACCGCTCCGCCGCTGCCACCGCTCCACCACTCCACCCGCTCCCACCGCTCCGCCGCTCCGCCCAACCGCCGCTCCCACCGGCTCCGCCGCTCCCACCACCGCTCCCACCGCTCCACGCGCTCACCACACCGCTCCCACCGCTCCCACCGCTCCGCCGCTCCGCCGCTCCCGCGCTCCACCGCTCCCACCGCTCCCACCGCTCCGCCGCTCCCGCCGCTCCCGCCGCTCCCGCCGCTCCCGCGCTCCACGCCGCTCCCACCGCTCCCACCGCGCTCCGCCGCTCCCACCACTCCACCGCTCCCGCCGCTCCCGCCGCTCCCGCCGCTCCCACCGCTCCCACCGCTCCGCCGCTCCCACCGCTCCAGCCGCTCACCGCTCCCACCGCTCCTGCACCGCCGCTCCCGCCGCTCCCACCGCTCCCGCCGCTCCCACCGCTCTCCCGCCGCTCCCGCCGCTCCCACCGCTCCGCCGCTCCACCGCTCCCACCATCCCACCGCTCCACCGCTCCCGCCGCTCCCACCGCTCCCACCGCCCACCGCTCCCGCCGCTCCCGCCGCTTCCACCGCTCCCGCCGCTGCCACCGCTCCGCCGCTGCCACCGCTCCCACCGCTCTCCCGCCGCTCCACTTCGCTCCGCCGCTCCCACCGCTCCACACAAACCACCACCGCACGCTCCGCCGCTCCGCCGCTCCGCCGCTCCGCGCCGCTCCCGCCGCTCCCACCGCTCCCACCGCTCCTGCCGCTCCCGCCGCTCCCACCGCTCCCACCGCTCCCACCGCTCCCGCCGCTCGCGCCGGGTCCTAGGTTCGAGTCCTGACGGTGGCAGGATTTTCGACACTAGCTTTTCAGCTAGGTCGAATTCAGTCGCTATCGGGAGGAGAATTCTAGCGGCCGGCTGCTCTGATCGGTAGTTTTCCGTGGTTTCTCCGATCAATACCAAGCGAATGCCAGAGCAGTACCCAACCAAACGGGCCACGGACCGCGCGCGATCTTTCCTTCCTCTTCCTTGTCCTATCCTCTCCCCTTACACACACACACTAACATGCACTAGACTACCACATATTCCGGTAGACCGGTCGGGAGCTTAGAACTTGTCTCGGCTGGGGCGGTGCCCCGTTGGTTGGAGAGTCCTGGTTAGGGGGAAACCCCACTAGCCGACGGTAGGTCGGCGCCGGATCTCGCTATCCAGCGGGGGAAGATCACCGCCATCTCCCGAGAGAAAAGCATGCACTACACTAACGGGACTAATGACCAAAGCAGTTCACGTGCCCGAAAACACGAAAAAATCAATCAATCAAACCCAGCACTCAAGATAAATTACAACGCAGGCAACACCCACCGCCGGCTTTGCTTTGCGCCGTTCTTCGCGGAATAACAAAAGCGGACTAGTCCGCGCAAGTTCTGCCCGTTATTTGTCGCGCTCCCAATCTCCTGGGCGCGTGCGCGAGCTCATTTCCTGCGCGCGTCCTCACTGGCAACTTCCCCGCTATTTCCGACGGCGCAGCGCGTCCGTCGGAGTCGACGAAGGTCAATGAGGGTCACAGGGGACACGAAGGAGGTGACGTTTGACGGCGATTGATTGATTGAATATTTCGCGTTTCTGGGTGCGTCAACCGCTGCGGTCATTAGATTCGTTGGTCTAGTGCATGTTTTTCCTTAAGAGGTGGCGGTGATAGTCTCCTCGTAAAACCGGTAGCGGTGGCTCAGTGTGTCAACTGTTGTCACTGCAGTGCCTCTGACCGAGAGGTTCTAGGTTCGAGTCCCGATGGTGGGAGGATTTTCGACACTAGCTTTTCAGTGAGGTCGAATTCAGTCGCTGTCTGGAGCAGCCGGATGCTCTGACGGTTTTCCGTGGTTTCTCCGATCAACACCAGGTGAATGCCGAAGCAGTACCCTAACAAACGGTCCACGGGCCGCACGCGATCTGTTCTTCCTCTTCGTTGTCCTATACTCTCCCCGTACACACACACTTACACTACCATGCACTACCACATATTCCAGGAGACCGGTCGGGAGCTTGTCCCGGCTGGGGCGGTGCTCCGCTGGTGGGAGAGTCCTGGTTAGGGGGAAACCCCCCTAGCCGACAGTTGGTCGGCGCCGAATCTCGCCATCCTGCGGGAGAAGATCACTGCCTCCCCCTCCCCGAGGAAAAACATGCACTGCACTTACGGTACTAATGACCTAAGCTGTTGACGCGCCCGGAGTCACGAACAACTAACCAACCTTCTCCCCCTGAATGATGAGAGCCGGCACCGACCTACATGTACCTAGAGCAGTTTTCCCCAACCAGGTACGTATAGACCATCAACGGATCACCTCCCAAGCCGAGACAAGTAATTAGCTTCTCAATGGTCCCCCGAAATGTGGGGTGGTGTATGTGTGTTTGGTAGGGCATGTATGTGTAAGTGTGTGTAATTATGGAGTGAGGATATGACAAGGAAGAAGAAGGAAAGATCGCGCGCGGTCGGAGACCCGTTTGTTTGACTGCTCCGGCATTTGGATGATTTTGATCGGAGAAACCACGGAAAACTGCCGATCAGAGCAGCCGGCCACTAGAATTCTCCCCCAGAAAGCGGCTGAATTCGACCTTGTTGAGAAGTTAGTTCCAGAAATCCTGCTACCATCGTGCCTTAAACTCCTGGGACTTTCCGACCAGAGGCACTGCGTGGACATCAGATGATTTAACGGCTAGCGACAGCAGGTGAAGCGTTGCAGAACGCCAGGGTATATTTTATTATTTTGTTCATGTTGTTATGATCATGAATTATAATTCATTATTTTGTGTTTCCGAGCGTATTAGCTGCATAGGTCTTTAGTTTCGTAAGTGAAGGGCATGTTAAATCGCCGGGGGTAGCGATTTCTTCCTCACAAAAATGTGAGATCTGGCACCGATCTACATTTCGGTTTATCGAGGGCTTTCCTTTTCCACGAATCTCCGCTTTCGGGACAAGTTCTAAGCTCACTACTTACTTCCAGACATGTTTGGTACTAGTGTGTATGTAAGTCTACGTGTGTTTGTGTGTGTTAGGGGAAAGGATGAGATAAGAGAACAACAATGAGGAAGAAATGATCGCATCCGGTCCGTGTCTGATTTGTTAAAGTACTGCTCCGGTATTCGCCTGGGTATTTCAAAAGCAATTACAGAAAACTACGTATCAAAGCACCCGTCGTCTAGAATACTTCTGCAGATCCGATTCCAACTCAACTATGTATTTATGTGTCAGCTTTCCGTCACCACTGGTACTCGACCCCTAGGAACCCTAGGAGAGAGTCGTTGCAATGGCTGTAGCTGTTGGCCTGACCCCAGAGCAGGGTTGTTGTGTAACCGTGGCGAGCCACCGAGGCAGTTAGCAAACGGAGGAGGGAGACGTGGGGAGCAAACAAGACCTGCGATGCCAGAGAGCAGCGAGGAAATTGAGCGCCTTGAGAGCAATTTGAGCAGTAGGGGTGGCTGAGAGCGGGCGGAATGGTCACTGGCAGCGGAAGAAGACGATGGATGAGGGAGAGGGAAGGAAACAAATTTTATTTTGAAGCATTCTCCGTAACATGTGTTATTTCGTCGTTTCTACGACGTATCTATCATAGTTTTACAACAATTGACAAGATTCAGCAAGTTATATAATTATTCACATAACATTTTATTTAGTCTTCTAGGGTAATTTAATTTTTCTTGGCCTTATTTCCTGGTAACGAAAAAGTGGATAAATATTTTTCCTATCTACAGTAAATTACTTCCTCTTATACATTGTGTAGTCCGAATCTATGATATTTGGGCCCTTGATACCGAAAAATCGATTGAAGGAAAATTTCTGTCTGAAAGGACGTCTCCTCTCTGTGATTAACGCTCGCACTAACCCCTTTATCCGATTTTTTCCAAACTTGATATTCCTCGGTCAATTTAAGTGATCTCGATCCCCTGTGAGTTTAAAACGGGTATTTTAATTTTGGGAGTATTTTACATAAAGCCTCAAAACATTTTCAAAATTTTCTCAGAAATGGCTACATTTTTTATTAACCTTTGCCTTTCAATAGCGTAAAGTACACTTAAAATTTGGTGCAGGTTTTATTTTCACTGATATCCTCAATGTTTTGAAAATTAGAAAACTAACTTTTTTCGGTGTTTTCCTACAACTAGAATATTGCAGATAGATTATTTTCCGTAATTAAATCTGTTCTTTAAAGTTAGATCGTGAAATAACATTTACATTTTTTTAGAATATAAGTAGTTTTCACGTAATTTCTCGTTTAAACGATTTATTTCTCAAAAACGGCTTCAAATTTTACTTTCTCGCTACGAAGTAGAGAGAAAGTTATGTGATGCTGCAGAAAAACTGTTACAGGGCCCTGGTAACGAAAAAGTGGATAAATCCAATTGCAAAATTTAAAAAGAAAATCTCTGACACGTATTGTAGCCAGAATCTGTGTTTTGTGGCTTCTTAGTACCGAAAAAGCGAATGACGGCAAAACGTCTCTGTTAATCTGTGAACAACGCAAGCTGCTAAACCGTTCAGCCCATTTCCTCAGCTGAACTCTTCTCGACTGGCTGATGTCGCTACCTCTTGAATTTGAATCCGATATTTTAATTTCGGAGGGTACTTTACATGGAGCCCCAGGGACACTTTCAAAATTTTCAAAAAACTGGCTCCATTGTTGTTTTTTATTAAATTTTGTTGTTGGATAGTGTGAAAAACGTTTAAGAAAATGGTGCAGGTCCCAGATTCGTTGCAAACCCTAATTTGTTTTTAAATTTGTAAAACTTCCGTTTCTTTCGCTTTTTCCCGCAACTACAATTATAAAGATAGAGATTTCACGTAAATTTGCGTAAAAATACGGGCGAGAAAGTACTGCTTTTTTAGCAGTTGTTTTCTTTAAATTTTCTCCTCGTATGTATCAAAGATCGGTATAAAAACTGGTGCTAGTCCCATTTTCGGCGAACTCTCTGTAGAAAAAAGTAACATCTCAAAAGTACAATTTTGAAGGTTTTTGTTTCGAAGGAAATTTTATAAAATAAGATCTTTCGAATCGGTCAAGTTCATTTTTTTAAACGAGTTGTTCTTGCGTGAATTAACTTTCGCTTGAAGTCAATACAAGTTTTAAAAAATAATATATCCACAAACACAGCTCCAATTTTTTCTGTTTCCCAACCGATAGAACAATGGACGCTTAAAATAAATGGTTCGTTGAAATATCTGAAATTTCGGAAATTACAAATTTAGAAAAAAATGCGAGAAAGTATATGCTGTTGTTGCACCAGTCCTTTTCAGAATGTTGAATCGAGGGACTAATTCTTGAGAAAAATAAATCTTCAAAATAAATTTTCAGAAGCCGTTTCAATGCTTGGTGAGCGCAGTGAGCAGCCGACCAGTGCGGCCAACATAAACCAACACCACCGCCCGGTTTCCTTGTCAAAGCGGAGAGTAGGGGAGGGTCATCAGAATATTGACCCGAACCGATGGACATTAATCATGGAGTAATAGCCGTAATAGCCCATGGCTGCCTCGCATTCTTTATCGAGCGGGGAGGTTGGCAAACCGGAAACATCGAAGAGCGCCGAACACATTGACAAACACACAATATTTATGTTATGTGATTCACAAAAGGTACTGACTGTAGGTGACAAATTTCAAAACCTTTGTAATGATGGCGTAATAAGTGTTTCTTCCAACAAACAATATCTTATATTCACTTACAGACGTAGCGTCGATTCACGATTCGCTAAAATTCATTTCGGTATCCATCTCCAAAAACGAAAACAGAATCATAAATCACAAAACATTAAAACAATGAATATTATTGCTATGTTATAGATTTCATTTGCTGAATATTGTATAACACAATTCAATATCATTTGGTGCCTGCAGTGTCCCCCTTTATCTGACTCTTTTTTCTCCAAAAACTACGTACTGTTTGGTAAGAAGTTAATAGTAGAATTCATATATCTTTGATATTAACAACAATGCACAGTTATTAAAAGCAAAGTTTATTTACTTTTATTATGGGAAAAATATAATGACATATATTATTCAAGATTCTTAAATTGTAACATATTATTTTTAGACTTAAAAAAATTAAATGCCTTCTATTCATCTACAAAATTGTACTGTACGTTTGTTTGTTAAACTCTTTCTTTGCTTTAGTCAAATTATTTGTATGAATTAAATTATTGATCCTATCCCTTTATCCTATTCCATAAGAAAGAGAGTCGTTTCGTACTCGCTGCCAATGCCAAAGGCTGTTTGGAAGCCCTACCTGCAATCCTCATATTGATCCCAGAACATCTTCACGTGCGATAGTTATATACTACATTGACGTGTGTAGAAAGTGTAAATTATGCTCATTTGTGAAACGGAAAAGCGCTGTTTATGTCATTGTATGAATGAGGGGGTTTCAGCCACGTAGAGGGTGAAAAACAATCGATAAACGATTGCTGGCTTCCTGGTAAACAGATAAATAACATGTTAATAACAATTGACATACGTTCTAATCATGGGCAGAGAGATGTACAACAATGAATAATTTTCAGTTTTTTTTTTCAATGTCTGAATTAAGTAGAATGCAAGGAAGGTTGATGCAAAGAAACCTACATAATTATCTTACCTACAACTCTAATGTAAGCCACTGGTGTGAGTGTGCCTGGTTAATTTCTCTTTCTTAAAATTATCTCTCTCGATTTTCGCTTTTGTGAATTACGTTGTAATCTAATGGTAATAGTCCATGTAACCCCATAAAGGGCAAGGGAAGAAGGGTGACGTAATTTTAATGTTACATTATTTACATTATTATATTATTATGTTTATATTAAATTATATACATTAATATACAGTGATATATTTTTCTTTTTATATTATTCCTTAAAATTTCTTGCTTTTAAAAATATAACATGAGTATATCAGGGAAATACTCAAGAAATAGAGTGCTAATTAATCCGATCCAGGAAGCAAGAACATAATTTTAATTGAAAGTAATTGAGCCAGTTTTGAACTAATTGAACAATGTTTGGGATAAAGAGAGAACACAATTAGGTCAAACTCATTATATTAATTAAGAATACCACTAATTAACTCCCCAAATTTCCACCCTTATTATTAGATTTTATTCTTTTAAAAGTGAACTAACTTCCCAGAAAAAATTATTCCCACGTTTCTTTTTTTTTGCTTTAGAATACTGCTAATAGAATTATAATAATATTTTTCTTTCACAGTATTTTATTAATATGAGTTCATCTAGCAGACATCTTTGTGAGAGATTACACGATTTTGGATTTGGCATAACTTGCTTATGCTTCTTTAAAATTCTATGAAATGCTTCCAAGCCAATTGGATTTCTCACAAATCCAGTGCACTGAATTCAACAGTGTGTAAAGCAGTGTGCACTTACAGTGTGTTCCTTTCTTGCAGTTCTTCTTATTTAGAACTAATTCAAAGAAAAGCAGGACTTTTAGGACAATAGTGACCATCATGATAATCGCCCCCCATTCCTGTGTTTTACCGCAAAAACGCGTATGCCAATCTTTATCGAGCGGGGAGGTTGGCAAACCGGAAACATCGAAGAGCGCCGAACACATTGACAAACACACAATATTTATGTTATGTGATTCACAAAAGGTACTGACTGTAGGTGACAAATTTCAAAACCTTTGTAATGATGGCGTTATAAGTGTTTCTTCCAACAAACAATATCTTATATTCACTTACAGACGTAGCGTCGATTCACGATTCGCTAAATTTCCCTCACCTTGCAATGGATCTTCCTTTGGCAGTCGGAGGTTGACCCAGAGCGAATGCAGGTCGCGGTCTCTTGATGGCGTTGGGGGTGGGCGTCGGGGGGGGAGGGGAGTGGCCCTGGGAGGCGACGGCGGCGGCGGTCCCAACGGCACCTGCGTCTGCAATTAGGGCGTGTTTTGCCCTGGCGGCCGAGACAGCCGCGCGAGGTGCACCAATTAGCCCTTCGCCTGCGTTTTGCTCCCCCTCCCACCCGCTGGGGCTTCTCCGGCCCCTGCAGCGACGCGTCGCACCGGCTGTCACCCGCGCGGCCACGCGTCGCCAAACCCACGCCCCCCGCCCCGCCCCACCCCCACCCCCAACTCTCGCCTCAGCCGCTGCAGATTCCTCCCTCCTGTCCTCGCCTTCTACCTCCTCCACTCCTTTTCCCTCACGTCCACCTTTTCCTTCAGACCACGTTTGCCCTTAAGCGCCCCTTTTTCCTCAAACCCACCTTTTTCCTCTAGCACACCTTTTACCTCAAGTCCGCCTTTTACCTCAAGAACACATTTTCCCTCAAGTCCACCTTTTACTTCAAGCCCACGTTTTTCCTGAAGCCCACCTTTGTCCTCAAGCACACCTTTTTCCTCAAACCCACCTTTTTCCTCTAGCTCACCTTTTTCCTCTAGCTCACCTTTTTCCTCTAGCTCACCTTTTTCCTCTAGCTCACCTTTTTCCTCTGGCTCACCTTTTACCTCAAGTCCACCTTATACCTCAAGCACACATTTTTCCCCAAGTGCACCTTTTCTCTTAAGCCCACCTTTTCCGTCTAACTCACCTTTTTCGTAAAGCCCACATTTTCCCTGGAGGCCATCTTTTCCCTCAAGTCCACTTTTTTCCTCAAGCACACCTTTTCCGTCAAGCGCACCTTTTCCTTCCAGTCTGCCTTTTTATCTTGCTCGCCTTTTCCCTCATGCCCATCTTCCCCTTTATGCACATCTCTTCCTCTTTCGGCCATTTCCCTCATGCTCACTTTTTCATTCTTGCCTATATCTTCCTACTGCTTCTTCCCTCATGCCCACCTCTTCCTTCGTGTCCATTTCTCCCTCCAGCCTTTTCCCTCAATCGTACCTTGTCCCTCACTTCTTTTTAATTTTATTCCGCCCCGTCCTTTATCCCCGAAGTTTTTTTTTTTACTATTTACCTCATTCTTGGCTTTTTCTTCGTTTTTCAGTCAGCGTCATCTCCATCTCAGCCAGCGAATCCGCTCCAGTCCTCGTCTCCCATCTCTCCGACGCTTCTCTTGTTCCCAGCTTCTCCGTACTCCTACAATACCTACTTTCAGCGCAGCTTCAAACCAACGTTCTTCCCTTCCTCCGAAGCAACGGCACAAAAACTTGAAGACCACCTTTCTTCAGCCCCTATTCTGAAGGTGTCGACTTGTGAAGTCCCATTGGGACGTCTAGCAATCTCACTGTGCAGTTGGACAATGTAATGGCCGTGTATTTCTTGCTGGGTTTTACTATTATGCCTCCAATCTCTGAGAAATCCCAAGGGTACTTTTTGCTGGCAAGAGAGAAGTAAAGGAAAGGAAAGGAAAGGAAAGGAAAGATCCCTGACTTGTAATAAAAACGAAATGATAACCAGGAAAAACGTGTGTACAGGGTGGAATAGTATGGCCATTATTCACCAAAAGCTAATATTTCGTCTTTTAGAGGTAGTAAAAACCCAATGCTTAAAAAATAACTACCTGCAATATATTCCTTCATGAGATCTTTTAACAAATTTATCAATAGTAGATTTTCGCAGCAGTTTACAGCAAATGAAGGATTCAAAATATCCCAAAAGTTTCAATTAAAAGTTATTTTCTGTCTTCGACCAAACTAGACATTCTTCAGAATTTACTGTCTTCTAAGGTCTTTTGGATTAATTAAAATACTTTTAGTAGTTTGCCGTCGTGCGACAAAAAACACAAAGGTAGTTGAAATAAAATGTAATTAGTGAGACGATATTCATTTTCCTGAGTGACTCGACTTATTTATCTACTTCAAACAAACAAAAAGAACACGATAATCCATTCTGTAAAGTAGTTCAATATGCTTTTAACAGAGTACAGTTTCACAAATTAATTTTATTCTAGATTTCATTCTCCAGAAGCTTCTGACTATTTGGAAGGACTTTACAAAAAGTTTCTTGCCAATGTATCGATGAGCATATTTTACATAATTCCTTTGTTATCAACTGATGTCACTGTCGACGATAGGTAGACGCCGGATCTCGCCATCCAGCAGGGGAAGATCACTGCCATCTCCCGAGAGAAAAAACATGCACTACACTAACGGGACTAATGACCAAAGCCGTTAATGTGCCCGGAAACACGAAAAATCAATCAATCAATTCCTTTGTTACATCAACAATTCGGAAACATAGCTCTTCAAATTTAGAGTTCCATCTTAGTGAGCTAACAGTTGCCAGTTTATGAAAGAAGCTTTCATTTCCAAGGCTACGAATGACTTCGATTTCTGCAAGACCAATACCAAACTTTCTCTCCCGATGGAGCGAGAGCGGGGGGTGGGGGTGGGGGCGAGGGCTCAATATCAGGCCCTTTGATGACGCGACGCTCATTACAGCCACGGGACAATCCTAAACGTCCACAAAACTCCGCAGCAGAGTTATATCTCCTCTTTGATCTTGCAGCGTAATCCAAAAAACCAACACATGAAAGACCTTTGAGATTATTCAATTCATCGTAAAACTCTCCCTTCAAGGATTCATTATCGGCGGTTCAATTTAATCTTCAACCAGAGACGAGAAGTGTATACAAGCACTTTTACATAGCCCCTATAAATTGCTTTTTTGCCTCCAGAACACGCCCTTCTGATGGGAGGCAAAGCGGGCGTGGTATACACAGGATAAAAAGGGTATTTATTGGCAGAACAGCGGCCCAATTATGAAGGGTGGTAAAAACAGAAAATATAATGTAGCATTGTTTTTTAGTAACATTGCCAGGAAACTATAGTAAAGCATTGCAAGGAAAGTATCAAGCAGTTTTTAATTTTTATTTGTTTCGAATTAAATACTCAATGAAATGAATTTCAGAACTTTACATTTTGTAGAAGTAATGTATTCAGTGTTAAGATTTCATACGATACAGAATATAATTTGTGCAAAACTATTAAAATAAAACATGGTATATTAGTTCTAGTAGGTAAATAATATTATTTGAAATATAGATAGAAAACTATCCATGTATTCACGAGGTAGATGTTATTATCATGTGTAAAACATCCTCAGAAAGAAAGTTTACATGACCAACGACGATGTAGTTAATGATTCAGAGCTGTCGTTCAAAATTCCTAGCTCATTTTACGTCGCCGTTACTAGCTATAAACACGTACAAAAGTAAAGCAATAAGCCAGCAATAAAGTATAATTTTTTTAACGTATCAGCGCATATACACCATATTGCAGAGCATCTTCTTGAATACATATTTTGGAAGTTATTTAGACGCATGTATTGCAATGCCCCAAGTAACTAAATCACAAAACAGCATGTATCATGTATCAATGTGTCAATACGCGGACAAGCATCAAAAGTATACAAAAATTAACCAAAAAAAACACAGCACGGCGTTGCTAGGGCGTAACATCTTTTTTTGAGAATTTCAATCGGGGCTGGAAATGAAGTGCGCGGCCAGCTGACACAGCCATTTCGCCGTGTTGAGACTTCGGCGTCCGTCATTCGCTTGTCCACGGAGCTGTCAAAAATCGGGCAAGACGCGTCGCGTGTGGTGGGGCGATGAGGGGGGGGGTGACGCGGCGGGGTGTGGCCGTTCGACGGGGCGGGGCAGGTGACGCGGTGAGGCGGGGAGACGCGGCGGTGCGACCGTGGCGGGGCGGGGAGGGGCGACACGGCGGAGCGGGATGACGCGGTGAGGGAAGGTGGGGCGACACGGCGGTGCGACCACGGCAGGGAGGGGAGGGGCGACATGGCGGGGCGGGGTGATGCGGCGGGGCGGGTGAGGCGGGGAGACGCGGCGGCCTGACCACAGCGGGGCGGGGAGAGGCGTCACGGTTGGGCGGGGCGCCGCTGTGGGGTGACCACGGCGGGGCGGGGACGTGGCGGAGCGGAGCGGGGCGACGCGGCGGGGTGGGTGAGGCGGGGAGACGAGGTGGTATGACCACAGCGGGGCGGGGAGGGGCGACATAGCGGGGCAGGGTGATGCAGCGGGGTGGGTGAGGCGGGGAGACGCAGCGGTTTGACTACAGCGGGGGGGGGGAGAAGCGTCACGGCGGGGCGGGGCGACGTGGTGGGGTGACAACGGCGTGGCGGGGATTGGCGACACGGCGGGGTGGTAGACGCGGCGGGACGGGTGAGGCGGGGAGACGCGGCGATATGACCACAGCGGGGAGGGGAGGGGCGTCGCGGCGTTGGAGCAGCCTCGCCCCCGGCGACTGGACGCGCGGCGCTACTCGCCTGTCACAGCCACGTCATCCACCCACGCACCAACTGCGGCCCCGCCCACTCCCATGCGCCCGCCGCTGTCGTCTGGGCGATGTGCTACGGAAACAATTTTGACGCTCTCCATTCTTTCGGAAAGGGTGTTTTTGTGATATAATGAAAGAGACAAAATCTTGGCAAAGGCGTAATATAAGTATAAATAATAATAATATGCAGTGCTTGATTTCCGGAGGAACTATAAAATTAATAATTAATTTAGGACGCCTGTCGATACCAAAAAACCGAAAAGCCCCGACTGCACTGACAAGCACTGATAATAGATATTAATAATAAAAATGTGGAAATCTTGGAAACGATGTAATATAAGTAATAGAAACAAATTTTATGAAATGTGTCTCCTATTACCTTTACAAACTAGTTGTAAGATATTCAACACAACGTAATACTAGTTGACTATCAATTAATTGATACTACACTTTCTTAAACAAATGCATGAAAGAAAAGAGAACCCGATGAAGTAGGTTTCAAGATTGACATGGAAAGTCAGGACAAGAATGTCTTGGGCGACAATATGGGGAGTAAACATGACAAAAGTTATTTTGAAAAACTTTCAATTTTTTCCCAAAGAAGAACGTAGTAATAAATCGTAGTAATGCCCTTCAAAATTTATAATCGGCAGTTATAAGAATAAGCCAAAGCATAGAAATTCCACAGAGTAAAATTAATTCAAAAAATATCCCAGCGCTATTTCATCATCGTATGGTTGTGAAGAATTTGTGAGAAAAAAATGCAAATTTTAGGGATCATAATCCTGGAAATGTGGTTTCCTAAAGTACACGGTTTATCCGTTAATACTAATACTGTCCATTTATGTTAAGTATACTGTTTTTTGTTTTTTAAAAAAAATGAAGTTTTAATTGGAACTCTGACACTTTCATGGAAATCGTCTAATTTTTTAGGGCATTTAATACGAATCCCAAAAGATCTTCATTTTGGAATCTTCCTCCTCGATTGTTTTCTTTTTCTGTATCGAATGCATTAAAATGCGTTTAATTATTCGTGAAAAGTTCTATGTTTACTTGAAGTATAGAAATGATAATTACAAATGTTTGTTTTTTATCGGAGCACTTCTTTTCCGTAAACGAAAGCATTTGTTCTTGAGTGAATCGATTCTGCAAGAAAGACATTTCAAATGAAGTCAGGAACTACATAAAATATAAATTGCTTTCCAGCACAAATACCTTGAAAAACAAATATTTTACTCATATACGTACATAGAATTTTCTAAAACAGCTGCTCTCGCTCTTATACTTAGGCAATCTATTCTCACAGAGCCCAATTTTCCCAAGCACAAGGACTCACGGAATTGATGGTCCCCTCTGATGACTGCCCGGAACAATTTTCCGACTCGTACATACAACATTCGCCGATTGTGAGAATTGCAAAAAATACCTTCAATAATACAACTTAGATTACTTGATTTAATAAATTCAAATGTTCAGTCTAATTTGTTCACTTTCAAGATTGATCACCCTCCTTAAATTAAAGACGTAGTTTTCTACACCTACGTGAATCTCTGAGACCAAAACGACCAGTTGTACAGTATTCACGGACGGCAAACCCAATAACCACGGATAGTGAAACCCAAATAAATAAGAAAATAACCTTTTCTAAAAACATTGTCATCAAAATAATTGAGACGACTGTGAAATGTTAGTTTGGTCCAAGCTCTTGAACAGGTGCTAAATTTCTGATTTCTATTTTCACTTAGAAAGAAATTGTGCGGCGACATTTTGACGGATAATATTTCATACTATTTCATCCAGTGTTTTTCCAATGCAAAAACATCGATGATAGAAAAACTTGATATAAGGCTGCTGTTTTCTTTTTTGTTCACTGCCATTCTTTGAAAACTGTCTTCTGTATTATTTCTTTAATTGTCTAGAAAAATGAAGAGATATTTTATTTTGGTCAGACAATAACACGTTCAACATGAAAGAAATGGGAAAATAGTTTTGAGTAAAGTGATTGTGATATTTTGTTGTTTTGATTTCGAGCTCCTGAATCTTAGATATCACGGACTGTAATATTTATTTTATATGATCAGTTTTTAATTTTAATGTAGTCTCTTGGCGCATGATTATGTCAAATATTTTGATTACGTGATATGTAAGCCGACATAAAAGCATGCAGCTTTATTAACTTTATATAATATATTTCACCATGGAACCATTTTGAAATTAAAAAATACTAAGTAAGATTAGAAAAGTTTTCCTTCCAAACGCATAACAAAAAAGTGAGATGTCTGTGTGCAGAAAACAAGTCCATCAAAGATGTATGAAAGTCCATTAGATGAAGTGCTGAGATAAAATGGGTAAATTTGACTGAATAGATCAACCTGCCATTCAACATTAAACGAAAAATTCTTCACCGAGCGATCGATAAGTAATTAGCTGATGGAAAACAGGTCCATCACAGGTTAAGCGGCAACATTAAAAGATTAAAGATAATTAAAATGTGCAATCTGCCAATTATGCACGATTTAGCGCATTGCAAAAGCTATGATCAGTTAATCATCTGGAACGGTTTTAGTAAAAGTCAATCTCGAGAGCGCCTTGATAAAGACAATATCCATCACCCGCTTCGCAGCTGCTTTCATTGGGACAATTTGATGAAGTCGTTAGTACGTAAGTGCCGCCCGCAGGATCGATTCTTCTTTGTCTCGCTTCCTTATTCTTCTGTTCCCTGAGTGTAAAGTCCCGCAGAGACCTTTCATAGATCTCTCTGCTTTATGATACAAAGAATCGTGTTCGTTATTCATATGTATCAAAGAGTAATATGATAGATCTGTCTATAGACAAATTCGGATATGCCATAGAACAAGTTTGATTTGTGAGTCTTACTCACGAGAAAGAAATCGAGACCAGTAAAAGTCATTTAACAGAAAATTATCTTCAGAGTGGAGCTATGTTATAATTTTTTCTCCCTCCCTTTGTTCAGAAGGTTTTACTATCACCCCCACATTATTATTATTATTATTATTATTATTATTATTATTATTATTATTATTATTATTATTATTATTATTATTATTATTATTATGTTGGTTATTTTTGTCACTTCCATAATATTCGCCGTGATTTAAAAATGCCAAGTATCAGTAAAAGGTTCAAATTACAAATACACAACATCCTAATACGTATATACGCAAAAAACAAAAACAAAATACTGTTATC
Organism: Teleogryllus occipitalis; assembly: GCA_011170035.1. NCBI lineage: Eukaryota > Metazoa > Arthropoda > Insecta > Orthoptera > Gryllidae > Teleogryllus > Teleogryllus occipitalis. Next base: position 100,981 of record BLKR01003001.1, on the reverse strand, counting down.
AGAACTAATAGTCGATCCGGGTAGACGAGATCGCTAAGACTCAACTGAATGATGAATCTTGGTTTGAAGGGTCGTGAGTCCGAATATGGCATCGGGCATGGGTGTTTACTGTGACTAGTGGGGAGGTGAGGCTCTCCATCAACCTTTCAACATTTTATTTGCATTCCTCACCAGCCTAGTCTGCGCAGGGCCTTCGGGATTTTGCTCCAAGTACGCGTTCAGACTAGAATGCCCGACGTCATTTTAACAGCTACTCAATTAACAGTAAGCCATTGTTATTACTTGACGTTAAATGTATTTATGATTTAAATTATATGTGAAAATTTAGAATATATTCATCCATTCGAAATTGTTATATTGATCGATTTATCTTAAACACCCGACAGCCGTCCAAATGACTGCTTTCCAATATTTGATAAACTGCGCTCTCCGTGTAACATCTTGTTTTGTTTATATCATCTTACCTCACTTCCAAAAAACCATGAACGCTCCGTTTGTTGAAAGGTTTTAATACTCATCGTATCTGAAATGTCGATATTAGAAGTTGATGATGAAATGAAACGCTATCGAGACTATGTGTGACATCTTATGATGAAATGCAACCTAAGAGTGAGCAGCAGAATTTTCATAATTGTTTGTCAATTGCTTAAATTCACCTAATTATTGTAATTAATGAATTAAATGAAAACTGAAGAGCGTATTGTGTGTATAAATTCTCCAAAATCCAGAAATAGCCCATTAAATACATGAGCGGTCAAAATGACGGTGCGAGAGCATTCGCGGTAAAAGCAATGTGCTGATGTTTCAGTGTTAAGACACACATTCATCATTCTCCGAACAGTGAGGCACTGTTCGCCCAACCCCAAGCAGCTGATGTGTTCGGCGAATGTTCGTTTCCTTTGATGGCTCCGGCAGATCGATACGCAGAGGGTAGGGCGAGCACCGAACGTTTCTCGCTCGGCAAATAGCAAACAAACCACACACACTACTCGAGATTTGGCAAGCAGCCGCTCACTACTAGTCGAATATCGAATGTGTGGAGCCGCCTTTTTCATTCGGGCCGTGTGTTCGAATCCCGCTTAACCCGGGAGTGCTCGCAATAGATCCATGAGGTCCAAGCTACGGCAATTTTATGTTCCTGAATTATTGCGTTGCATTAGTCCTCTGATATTTTATATATTTCTTCGTTGTACTTTCTGAGATCGCCCGGCCTTTTACTTTTATCCTTTCGCGGAATCATTTCCCGTGAGCACGTTAAAACTTGATCGCTTTACTGCGCAATATCTGCCATATACCTTGGATCCAGTGCATTGTGAGTTCCTGGCTTGAGCGGTACGTATCATGGCATTATTTTCAGCCGTGTCTGTGACAAGGGCTTATTGAGATAATGTAATAATTTGCCTTATCTACAATCGACTGCCATAATTTCTTACCAAAGGGAAAGAAGACGTGCAGGAAACGTCTTCAGGGAAACAAAAAAATGGGAACCTTGGAAAATAGAAAAAAGACAAAAGCTTTCTAAATAGTTTTGTGAAAAAAATTAAAAAAAAAATGTTTGTTTAGAACATGCCATAATAATTTAAGGAAATTTTATTTAATAGGACAATATGATGATTAATGATTCTTGCGTGTACTTTGTCAATTTTCACCTTTCTCGACATAACTATTCAGATAAGAATTCTCCAGTGTAATATTCATTAACAATTGCATTGAGAGACGTGTACAAACTGAATAAAATACGTATTTCATTTAATGGACCTTCAAATCATTCGCACTTACAAAACGTTGCAGCTGAATCTGAAAGGTACACTGCGGGCACTAGTGTGAGTTTACATATTGCGGACACTTCCGGGTTAAAGCATGGTTGTTGTGGGCACACGTGTGCCACGCCTCTCTCTTCCCTGATGTGTTGGGTGGTGGCGGATACGACCCGGTGCGCGTCGTAAAGACTTGCGGACCGCAACGTCAGCGCCAGCTAGGAGCAGCCAATTGAAAAAGTTGTCAATCAATCGCATTTCTCCACAAATGGGTATTTCAAAGAGAAACGCGGTCAGATAAAACAATCGTAAAAATTTGCTTACTGCACCGCCTGATCGCTGCTTTAATGCAGCTGTCAGTTGCTGTGATTTAAGAACCGTTTACAACAGGCACGTAATACGCACGGTATAACTGCAGTATAACTTCTTCTGACAGGGAGATCCTAGGTTGGAGTCCCGACGACGGCAGGATTTTCGACACTAGCTTGTGAGCTAGGTCGAATGCAGTTGCTGTTTGGAGGAGAATTCTAGCTGCCGGCTGCTCCAATCGGAAGTTTTCCGTGTTTTTTTCCTATCAACACCAGGCGAATGCCGGAGCAACGCCCTAACAAACGGGCCACGGACCGCGCGCGATCTTTCCTTCCTCTTTCTTGTCCTATCCTCACCCCTGACACGCACTTACAATAACATGCACTACACTACCACACGTACCGGGAGACCGATGGGGGATGTAGAACTTGTCCCGGCTGAGGCGGTGCCCCGCTGGTGGGAGATACATGGTTGTCGAAAACTCCGCTAGTCCACGATAGGTCGGCGCCGGATCTCGACGTCCAGTGGGGGAAGATCACCGCCACCTTCCGATGAAAAACATGCACTACACTTACGGGACTGAGTTGACGCGCCCGACATCACTAATCACACAATCATTTGGTATGCATTTTATGTATCCATATCCTAAGATGGATTGTACATAATTCCAAAAAAATCATATCAATAAATGAAGTTATGACATCATACATTACTCTTGCTCTCAATTGTAAACAAGTAAATCTGTGTTATTAATAATTGCTTTCACTCCAAATGACCATTAAATGCACATTTTTATTTTATGGATCAATATAATTCAAAGGACATTGGCAACAGTACAGATTATTTTACAAGTCCTGCGATCGCGCGCGAAACCATTTTCGTTCCCGATTGGGTACAGTAGTGGCAAATACATTATCTCTGACCCAACAACTATTCCAGTTTGTTGTACCTCTGCCGGAAAGTTCGAAACTACGATGGTCATATTTAGAAGGCTCAATTTTCCGATGACTCGCTACTCTGAATTCTTTGGTGATGCGAGATTCACGGCAAGGAACCCTATGGTGGATTGATTGATTACTATTGATGCCGGGCGCATCGACAGCTAAGGTCAATAGTTCCATACGTGTAGTGTAGTAGGATGTTCCTCATGAGGTGGCGGTGATCTTGTCTCGCTGGATGGCGAGATCCGGCGCCGACCTACCATCGGCTAGCATGTTTTTCTCCAACCAGGTATCTTCCACCTGCAGAGCACCACCCCACCCGGGACAAACTCTAAGCTCCCGACCGGTCTCCTAACTTGTGTGCTAGTGTAGTGCATTTAAATATGCGCAAGGGATAAGAGTGGGCAAAGAAATATGAAGAAAATATTGCCCGCAGTCCGTGGCCCATTTTGTTAGGGTACTGCTCCGGCATTCGCCTGATATTGATCGGAGAAAGCACAGAAAACTTACCGATCAGAGTAGCCGACCGCTAGAATTATCCTCCATTGATTTCTAAATGATGTCTAAATTCGACTCAGCTATGTAGCTAGCGTCGAAAACTCTGCCACCGTCGGGACTCGAACCCCAGGATCTCCCAATCAGAGATGTTGCAGTGAGATTACTTCATGCAATGAGCCACCTCTCCTTGTGACGGAGAAAGCGGAACAATTAGGGGGCTTGCTGCGTTCGCTAGCGTCCAAAACCCAAAGAAGTCTTCGAATGGTACAGTCTAACGATGCAGGAATTTTCTTTCCACTTACAAGCAAAAACACGAAGAGGCCGATATGCTTAACACCAACACGTTCGTTAGATCAAACACTGGGCTAAGAACACAGAAAGATTTCTATATTTCTTTGAAATCATACTCTGTTTCTTCTGAAGGTCCTATACTTGGGTTTTCGTAACGTGGCAGCTGAGGGTATTATCTTCAAGATGGAATATAGTACGACTTTTCGCGTCTTTCTCGGTCCTGCCGCTAGAGTCACTTGATCCGCAGTACTGCTTGATACTGCAGGACCGAGAAGGACGAAAGAAACCATTTAATATTCCATCTTGAAGATAATACCTTCAGCTGCAACGTTACGAAAACCCAAGTATAGAGAAGTTGTGTGTAGAGGACTCCCAGAAAACGTCGCGACGTCCATGACGCGTCGTGGTGAAACGCCGTGACTTTGCAGCGCTGGGAGACTTGCTATGACGGTTATCTGCGGCGATCCTTTGCTTCAGTAAGTTGTTTCTGTGTATAATGTACGTATATTTTTAGTTGAAGTTTGAAACTTTTACAGTTAAAAAATGTCAGCGAAACAATCGAAGATAAAACTGTTAAAACCGAAAGGTTTTTGGTTACATTTTTTAATTTTATTAATTTATTTTTACTGTATAAATCAAATATAAAATTAAATTTTATTGGGTAATTTACACACCATATTCTCCTTTTACATCTTTAGTCTTACACTTAAGTCTTTTACATAGATATATTTTTTACTAAAAACTTGGGTAGGGTAAATAAAATTATGAACTTTGGATCTCTGTAAACTGAATATTTTAATTGGTCTTTACTAAGTTAATATGGGTGAAAGTAAGATTTCTTCTGACTCTTATCAAAAACATGGACATTTTTTTAAATTCAAAGGTGTCATGTCTTAAGACATAATTTAGAAGTGAACCAAAAGCCTTATTCATTCATGTTAGCTATATTATGTTAAACTATCTCAACAAATTATATTTTGGTGCTTTCAATATCGAGTCTCTGTTTTGCCTATTTCTGCAAAAAACAATAAAAGTAAATGTCTATTTTTTGCCTAAATTGGAATTTTGCATTCTTCGGACATTTAAACAAATTTAATTAGTTCATTTTAAAAGTGAAAAGTTTCATAAACTTTGGAGGGTGCAATATTAACTCACTCTTTAAGTAAAAAAGAAAATATGTCATTCATTTCTTTCTGTTGTTGTGTCCCTAACATTTCACTGACGGCGATGGAAATAAAGTGAGGAAAAATAATAGTCTGCCAGCGATAAACCCGGACTACGCTTTTCTGTATACTCTGTTTTTGGCTTACAAATAAATTGTGCGCATTTCCCATTTCTTAAATACTAAACTTCCTTTCACAGACCGAATACTTCCCAATTCTTCATAAAATAATCTCTACTATATTGTAAAAGGAATACTCAAAGTTGAGATTCGAACCCACGTCCTCTGACGAGGACCTGAATTCTCGCATCATGTTTAATCAGGCAAGTTTAGTCTTGAGTCCGGCGCCATAGACCGCTCGACCATCCTGACACACCTGCATATTTGTATAATAAGAATTTTAAAAAAGCAGTGATACGGCAATATTGAAAATCCTTAAAAAGCAGAATACCGAATATAAAAAATCTAAATAATGCAGGTCCATAAATGTCAGAATGCACAAAGATCTCGCAAAATAAGCGTTTTAATTAAAATGTGATGTGATAAGTTTAATATTTCAACAGAAAGAATCCAATAAAGCAGAAATTAAATCATCTCGACCTACCTTTTAGGTGCGTCAGAAAGGCTCTTTATTTTGTTTTAAAATTTGATACCACATTTTTATGGCTGTGTTTTCGAAAATGCAGTTGATTAAAAATTACAATTAATTACAGAACCATATTTGTGTATGTAAATAGTGTTGTAAATACAATACAATTAGTACCTTACAGTTCTTTCCCAAAAAGAACACAGTTTGTTATAAAAACACACATTCCATCTCGATAGAAAAGCGTTGGATTGCTGGTATGTCTTAAAGTAAATTACATGGTTGACCAAAAACAATGTTTGACCACAGGGTACGAAAATATACTTTCTAATTCATTGATGGCATTGATAGCCTTATAGTATTTTAGAAACTTTTCTTGATGAAATTGTCTCCATCTAAATACTCATATCTGTTCTTTAGAAATAGTGAATGTTCTTTAATCAAATGATTGATGTTAAGTAACATCCAATGATGGCAATTAGGAAGGGTGTTACGCATTATGAGGTGTAAATGTTTTAGTTTACTATGACCTTTGTTGGCTATGGCAACTTATTCTTTGTGTTTTAAATTTTTATTTGTTTTTAGTTGATAAAAATTAACTGTTTTTATGAATTCCTTAGTCTAATTTTCTAAGTTCTTCAGATGTACCACTTCTTTTGCATCCATTTTTCAACGTGATACCGTAGATGTAGTGTTCACAAAACGAAAGTTTAACATCAATTCTTACAATGCTTCATTCCATCTTTGATTACATTTCCTTTATGCAATCTTTCCAAACGGCGAGTCGCCTCTTCCCTTTTCTCTCCCTCTGTGCTCGGGCTGAGCACGGTAAGATCAGGGCCACCCTGGGCCTGGCGTAGCGCCGTCTTGCTGCGGCGTCGAGGCTACGCGGGGCGATGAGTTTCCCACGTCACATCGGGCCACGCACCGGGAGCGGTAGCTCAGTGCATCAACCGATGCCACTGCAGATCCTCTGGCCGAGAGGTCCTAGGTTCGAGTCCTGACGGCGCCAGGATTTTGGACACTAGCTTTTCAGCTAGGTCGAATTCAGTCGCTGGCTGGAGGAGAATTCTAGCGACCGGCTGCTCTGATATGTAGTTTTCCGTGGTTTCTCCGATCAACACCAGGCGAATGCCGAAGCAGTACCCTACCAAACAGGCCACGGTCCGCGCGCGATCATTCCTTCCTCTTCCTATCCTCACCCTTTACACAAACACACTAACATGCACTACACTACCACATATTCCGAGAGACCGGTCGGAAGCTTAGAGCTTGTCCAGGCTGGGCGCTGCCCCGCTGGTGGGAGAGTCCTGGTTAGGGGGAAACCCCACTAGCCGACGGTAGGTCGGCGCCGGATCTCGCCATCCAGCGGGGGAAGATCACCGCCATCTCCCGAGAAAAAAGCATGAACTACACTAACGGGAACTATATAATTCCACACCTAGGCTAGATGAAATTCGAAAGGACCTCAAAAACGCAAACATAAGACCAGCAGACATTTTAGAAAGAGATACCTTGAAACACAAAGGAGACAAATGGGAAGTTATGTCAGAGCAACCTAAAGAAAAACAGTACCGACCAAAATGGTCAGAAGAACGTAAACGAGCCTTTTCGGAAAGAATGAAAGCCTATTGGATCAACAAGAAGAACTCAAAGAAAAATTGATTGAGTTGCTTGCTTAACGTCTTCCATTTCTGGGGAGAATTCGATAATAATAATAATAATAATAATAATAATAATAATAATAATAATAATATATACATTGTTTATTTTGCAGTCACAAAATACACATGGTATGCTAGCGGTAGCCGGGCTGGGTGAGGGTCAGAAGCCTGGGCATCGCCTCTATCCTCTTTCCCCCACCTTGACATCGCTTTTAAGTTCATCTACATACAAGCCTAGCTAGATGGGGAAGTCAATGATAAAAGGACAAGCTGGCCTAGTCCACCACTAATTTGTTTTTTTCCTAGGGCTTTTATCCAGCCGACAGCCGGTTGCCCTTTACGTCCCGAAGGGACGCATATTCGACCATACACTAGACAAACAGTCTTGCGGGCTCCTCTGATCTGGGGTCAGCAGAACGCGAGGCCCTCCGCGACAAAACACACAAAGTCAAGGGACTAACAGCCATGCCCAAGGCGGGACTCGAACCCGCGACCCTTCGGACCGAAGCGCTGAGTCGGTACTCGCTCTTAGCCACCTCGGCCATCCAGGTCGGCGTCCACCACTAATAATAATAATATTAATATAATAATAATAATAATAATAATAATAATAATAATAATAATAATAATAATCCTGTTGACGTTAATACTTTGTTGTGTGTTTGAGTTCGCGATTTCCGGAAGGATGATTGCACGATCGAGGGCGTGGCGTGGCGTGGCGTGGCGTGGCGTGGTGAGGGCGTGGGCGTGGGCGTGGGGGCGGGCGCGCGGAGCGAGGGCGCGGGTTCGCACTCGGCGAGCGCGCTGGGGGCCGCGCGCCGGGCTCCCTCGTTAGCGACCGAGTTTTAATTAGCGGCGCGCGCTCCGGACGATCCCCCTCCCCCCACCTCTCCCCCCACCCCTCCCCCCAGGGAGAGGGGGAGCGACGCTGTGCAAAGGCAGCGCGGTGCCCTCGGCGGGCGCTGCGCAAATGCACGAGCGCCTGGCACACGGGAGAACGACACGGTGGAGCCACACACGGAATAAGAAAGTGTGAGAACAGAATGAATCGATCTAACGCGACAGGATACATGTGCATTGTAAATCCTCACAGCTGTTGGTTTGTTCAGAAGAGCATATTATGCGTCGATCTGTGTTCGAGATAATTTGTTAATGTGGTTACTATGAATGATCTTGGCTGTCCGAGTGACGCCGCGTCGAAGGCTGTGTTGGCGACGTTTCGACCATCTTTTCGTGGTCTTCCTCAGGGCTGGTCTGCAGACCATGAAAAGATGGTCGAAACGTCGCCAACACAGCCTTCGACGCGGCGTCACCCGGACAGCCAAGATCATTCACATGATTCCGGCCGCGGAAGCCTACGACTTCAATGTGGTTACTATTTTAAGTGGTGAATTACAGCACATTTCGAATGACCCCTTTCCGCGTCTAACTTCCCTAGGGAATTGGGAGCGATGCTTCACAAAGTCGATGCCGAGCAATCGAGAACGCTGTAGAAATGTAGGCGCCAATGACACAGGAGAACTACCCGGCTGCGTGGAACGGCACACGGAATAATAAAGTCTGAAGCAAACAGATTAAATCAATCAAATGAGACAGGATATCTGCACATTGTAAATCCATATAACTGTGGATATACTCTGAAGCTCGTGTTATATGTTGTTCCTGTGTTCCAGATAAAGTTGGTTTGCACTATTTTAACTGCTGAATGTACTGCACACTCCAGAAGATCCCTCTCCCCCTCCACCCTCCCTGTGGGAGCAGAGGAGGGGAAAAGAGGGAAGCGATGGTCCAAAAAAGCGGCTCCGATCATTGGCGGACGCCGAACAGATATATCCACCTAGCACACAGGAGAACGGCACGGTGGAGCGACACACGGAATAAGAAAGTATGAAGGAGACGGAATGAATCGCTCGAACGAGACAGAATATTTTCGCATTGAAAATACAGTGCGAAAATTCCTCACAACTATGGGTTTGTTTAGAAGTGCATATTATGCGTCAATCTGTGTTCAAGATAATTGGTTAATGTGGTTACTATTTTAAGTGGTGAACGTACTGCACAATTCGGACGATCCTCCTCCCCCTCTCTAGCTTCCCGGAGGCAGCTGGAGAGAGGGTGGGGAAGCGGGAGTCAGGGAGTCATACTACACAAAGACGGCAGCGAGCTCTCGAGAACGCTGTAGAAACGTAGGCGCCAATCACACAGGAGAATGACCTGGCGCTGTGGAACGGAATAACAAAGTCTGACGGAGACAGAATGAATTAATCGAACGAGACGGGATATCTGCACATTGTTAATCCATACAACTGTGGATATACTCTGAAGTTCACGTTATATTCGGTTCCTATGTTCGAGATAAATGTGGTTCTGCATTATTTTAACTGCCAAATTTACTGCACACTCCAAAAGATCCCCTCCCACTCAATCCTCCCTGAGGGAGCAGGGGAGAGCGAGAGTGGGAAAGGGGGAGCGAGGCTGCACAAATTCATCGCCCAGCGTCTCGCGTAACCTGTGCAAATGTAGGCAGTAGAACGACGCACGAAAGAAAAAAGAAAATGTGACAGGAACAAATGAATCAGTCAAACGACACAGAATATCTGCACGTTGTAAATCAATACAACTGTGGGTTTACTCAGAAGATAATGTTATAATTATGTTGTTCCTTTGTCCTAGTGACCGGGAGTGGTAGCTCAGTGCGTCAACAGATGTCACTGCGGTGCCACTGGCCGGGAGGTTCCTGGTTCGAGTCGTGACAGCAGCAGGATTTTCTACACTAGCTTTTCAGCTAGGTCGAATTCAGTCGCTAACTGGAGGAGAATTCTAGCAGCCATCTGCTCTGATCGGTAGTTTTCCGTGGTTTCTCCGATCAACACCAGGTGAACGATCACTGCCATCACCCGAGGAAAAACATGCACTACTCTTACGGGACCAATGTACTAAGCTGTTGACGCGCCCGGAATCACTAACCAACCAACGTATGTTCTATATAATTATGATAGTATTTTAAATGCTGAATGCACACTCGGGGTGTTCACCTCCCTCTCCGTGCGGGGGCGGGGGGGAGAGCGGGAGAGGATGGGGGAGATAAAGCAATGCAGGGTTCAGGCAGCACGGAGTCCAGCGGACGCTGTAGTTCTCGAGCCCACGCAGCACCTGTACGCACCAAGCACACAGGAGAACGACACACCGAGCACGTTGAAGTGTGGCGCACAGAAGTATCGGTTTATTTTAGCTCAGAGCCAGCGTTGCCGGTGATACAACAGCAGTTCTGGCCGGGAGGTCTTGAGGTTCAAGTTCTGACGGAGGCGAATTTTAGGCACTAGCTATATATGTATAGGTGAATCGAAATCAGTCTCTGTCTGGAAGAGACTTTTATTGGCCGGCTGTTCTGATCGGTAGTTTTACGTGGTTTCTCCGATCAACATCAGGCGAATGCCGGAGGAGTACTCTAACAAACAGGTCGCGGGGTGCGTGCGGTCTTTCTTTCCTTTACATTGTCCTATCCTCTCCTCTTACTCACACACACACACACACACACACACACACACACACACACTTTCATGCAGTACACTACCCCACATGTCGGGAGACCATTTGGGAGCTTAGAGCTTGTCTCTGCTGGGGCAGTGCCCCGGTGGGGGAGATACCTGGAGGAGAATCTCCTGTAAGCCGATGTGTAAATCGGTGTTGGGCCTCAATATCCAGCGCGGGAAGAAGACAGCGACATCCAAGCAATAAAATGTGCATTACACTAACAGGTCTAATGACCATAGCAATTGACGTGCTCGAAACATCAATCACACAGTTACTCAGTACGTCACGTTACTTTGTTCTTACGTTCGAGGTAATTGCGTTTACGTATTGCAATGAGTTTTTTATTCTTTTAGCGAAATAAAATAGTTTAAGTAGTAAAAGAGAGCATTTAGTGTTTGAATTCGAGGGGTTGAGGATTTAACTACATTTAATAATTTTGTGACCTATAGTATTTACGAGGCGTCAGTATGTGAGAATTCCCAGGTCGTCAACCGAAAGAAAACATAATTTCATCTAAATACTTCATTGTAGCAGATACATGTTGCACTATTTTCCAACCTAATAACCACCAGAACTGAGACATTTGCAAACCGTGGGATTGACATTTGCACCCCCTGTGCTGTGGAAGTCTTGCACCTGGGATCGGTATCTGTGTTTGACAGCCACCTGCAACGCCGCGCCACTGTGGCTCGCGCAAAGCTGACTGAACAGGAATTTCTGGAGATGTAAAAAGTTGGAAACAGCTGGAGATAACAGGAGCTGTGGGGTGGATGATCAAACACTTCCCAGTCGTACTGCTCCAGAAGATCTGTTGTGAGCAACATCAAGCCGTGTGTCCACCCTAGTCCCGTCAGGATGTCATTGTATATTATGGCAAAAGTCTCCATTATTTTAGAGATTATGTGAAAAAATGGTGCTACATGTTGTGTCATCTGCTTCAATAAAGTTTTTCAGCCGATCCGGTGGCCGAGATCGCTAAGGCAGTAGTGTCGTGGTGAAATCCGATCGATGGGTCGCGGGTTCGAGTCCCGCCTCACATGGTTGTATTTGTGTTCGTCCTTTCACCCTTTATCATCTCCACATCGTTTCGTCTCCACAGTTGCCATAACGTTAACTTCAATAGTGTTCGCTAATGACCTAGATGTTGATGCGACCTTAAAAAAAAAGTCCTTTCGGAATGCGCCTCGTATATGCGGAAACTCTCATGGGCCTCTTACCCATCACTCCACAATCGACACAGTGGAGCTTCAGTTCTAGTGCTCACACATGTGCAGATTGAATATTTACAACATTAACACAATTTTTTATTCTTTTTGCATGAGGTGCTTTTATCCGAATGAAATAACAGAATTTTTTGTGCCAAATGTAAAAATTTTCCCAAGGATGCAGAGAATTCAAACAGGAAACGGCAATCTGTTATTTTGATAATTTTCTTCAATTTAGAGAGGGGGTGTTTTCATGGAATTATAACTAAATGTTTTCCAGAATCTATGTTCCCGTTAAAATCAACTCTTAGTTTTTACATGTTCATCAATAGCAAATTGTGTATACAACTTTTAATTATTTGAGTTAACCCATTTTTTTCTTTTTTTTCAGGTAAGATTGTCGTAGCGTAAAGTTTGCGCAGAACTAAGCAGAGTATCAGCAATTTGTTGTACTAGCATAACCTTTTAACATTTTGCTATCGGGGATCAGTTTAACTTGAAAAATCTTTCAACTAAGGAGGGAATTATTTCCGTAGAATTCGCTGTCGCAACAAAACGGCTGTGTGTCATTTCCAATATTTGTCCATTTTCCCCATCTACATTGATTTACAAACAAAAATCCTCTTACGTAACTTAACATGTACCTCAGGTTTTTGCTTTCGAGACAAGACGCAGGCAGTGACCGACAAGATCGCACGCTGCAAAGGACGTTTTTAACAAAAACCTCGCCATTGATTCTTGCGCTTTTTGCTCGCGGGCGCAAGGTTGAGTATCGTGAGACCCGCTGGCGGCGCTGGCGGTGAAACAATAAATCAGACGTCAAGCGGCGGCGCGACGCGGAAGCCGACGGGATTTTCAGCGTGAAATACTGCCAGCGCAGCCAGCGATGCTCTCGGGCGCCACCGGCGGCCCACACGGCGCGGCGTCAACACGCCGCCCCCCCCCACACGCCACGCCACGCCACGCCACGGAGAAGGCTTAAAAAGGTGAAGCACCGCAGACCATAAAATAGTATTGCTGCAACAAATAAACTTATAAATAAATAAATAAATAAATAAATACATTAAATAAATAAATAAATAAATACATTAAATAAATAAATAAATATATTAAATAAATAAATAAATACATTAAATAAATAAATAAATACATTAAATAAATAAATAAATACATTAAATAAATAAATACCTTTATTAATGGCGAGGCTCAGGCCATTTAGCCTGCTCTTCCGGCTGATCTTTTTCAAAAATTTAATACTAGGATTCTTAATAATGGTATATAATTGATAATAAACTATTTATAATAGTAGTATATAACAAAAAGAGGTCATTCGAAAAAAATACGTATGCAATTAGAGGTTTCTCACATGTCACAGGAGCAAAAACGAGAGAGGAGGTGGTTGACAAAAAATCAACCCACTCGCTGCATTTGCGTGGTTATATTATACTTGCATTACAACATCACACACTTTCTTACATGATTTGTAAGTTTGAATTTTTTTAAAATTCAGAGAGTACAAAAAAGTCGGATCTGCTCTGTTTTTATAAGTGTAGTTAGGAAAAAAATAAAAGGCAACATTTGCGGCCACTTGTTGAGAACGTTTAGAAACGTCCTTTGCGGCTTCGTGTAAAGAACTCCCAATTCAAAGTATCTGTTTCAAATTCAATTGGAAGCGATCAAATTTGTCGGGAAATATCAATTTTTGTGAAAATCCTACTTATGGTTAAGCCGCTAGTGATGTTCATAGACGTACTAGCGGACGATCCTTTTACCGTAAACAATTTTTTTTCGATAACAAGGGCCCACAAAATATGAATTCGAGGACATGGCTTCGAGGGTACGACAATAAGAGTTTAGTCGCCCAAAGGTCGGTCGTCCTTCACGCTATGTTGCAAAAAGAAGGGTTAACTTCTCTCACCGGAGCTCTCTCACCGGAGCTTCTCTCATTAACTTTAACGGATGGTTAGCGAACAGACCCGTTTGGTGAAACAAAACTTTTCTCTAATAGACCATTAAATGCCCCGAATGTCCCATTGCTTTGTTAGCACAATTAGGTGAAATAGCTCTACTGGGAACTAAGAAACAAACTGGGCGATTTCGACATTGACATGTCAGTAACTTAGAAAATGGCATCATGACTGCAATCACCTCTCATGGAGGAAGTTACTTCTTTCACTATATAGAAAATGTGCGCAGAAAACAAGTGACTGTTTCCATGCAGGTACATGAATAACCCGTTGATCAATAGTGGCTAGTTTATTTTTTTAAGAGAATGAAATCTATCGATTAAATAAACTACTTTGAAACATATATATGGGCGGATTTAAGTGAAATGTCATTTTTTTCTTTTCACTTTAGAACAATGCATTCTAGTGTATACATTCATTTTATGTCGAGACAAAAGGAAATACCGTCTTCATAAGATCTTGTTTTTGCAATTTTCGTCAATTTCGACTAATAAGTCTTTTTTACCTTTTCTGTCATTTTGAAAGCATTTTTACTGATTTCACAATTTTTAATATCATTTTAATGAAACTTGCTTCAAATAATACGAGATGCAATATAAATACTTCACGGAATTCCTGCGTAAACGATTCAATTTCTTCACTTAAAAATTGTGAAGTCATCCGTGTAATATAACTTACCTGTGACGTCTATCAGCGCCATTGTCGGTTGGTCTATTTCGCGATAACTAAAGACAGAGATTTCTTCCTAGTAAAGAATAGCCCATACCAAAAATTTGCAAGCTGAGTTCACTTGAACGAAAAGAAGAAGCTTCAATTACATCAGTAAGATATCCAAGAGCTTGTGTTGTTTATCTGAACTGATTTTGATTTGATTTTTGACAAAGTTTTACGGCATTTTTCTTTGCCTTTAGGGCATTTTATTGATAATTTCTGGCGATGTTTTATGTTGTCAAAATCCGCCCTCTACTCATGTAACAATTTATATTATACGTTCAGGTTTGGAATGAAATAAGAGACAGATCTGTTGGTTGTTTGCCACTTCAGCACACACACACACACCCAGCCTATAATGTTGTGACGTCGTGAGTTGAACAAATCACAGACAAGATGGCTTTGGTATATACAGTTTATTTACATATATACGCATAAGTGCCCTACCATTTACTACGGGAGTATTTGCTCCCCGTTAGCATTTGCTAACTGGCGAATGTACTGTTAACATAAGCCTGGCGCTCATATCCGCAAGCTTGCGGCCTCTTACGCACACTGGCGTCTCGAGATGGTCTCGCGACAAAGTTCGTGGGACAAAAGCTACCCTGTTCCGGGCCGGCCCGCCTTCATAGCCTCGCTGAGACTGCGTCATCATCCGTCGGGTGCTACTGCCCGGCGATAGCCACTGACCGCCGGGTCTTGCGACACATCTGGCACACGTGTGACGCGTACCCTCTCGAACTGCACCGTGGGCTCGGCCTCCCTCGCTTCCTGCCTATTGTGATGCATTCTACACGTGTCCACTCTGAAAGTGTCCACGATAACCGCTGGGCACGACGCTGCCGCGTGCGTTTCAGTAGCGGACGCTACAATGTAAAATGACACCGTGCGCTAGCTTCTGCTCAGAACGTGACACCGGAGTGTGACACGATTCATGTCCGCTCTGGTGTGCGCGAAGAGTGGCGACCAGTCACGCGTAGATCTAATTTAAGGAGACGTCAATAGATGGCAATTCAAGGGAGGATATCCTCTTCTCTGAACCTGAGACATCAAAAACGCTTTATGAACCCACAGGTGTTGTGAAACACAAGCGATTATTACTTAAAAGGAGGAAACGTTCCGAGTTTCTCCATAGAGAGATTTCCATTATTTTTGAGTCGCTAAAAAGCGCGCGTAGTTTAAAATGCGATCAGAAGCACGTCCTCATAGCCATTAACTAAAAAGATATACAATTTTTCTGGAAAATGAAATCAAATATTTTATTTTGTAGTTGGATTCAAAAGAAGAAAATATGTGAGGAGGACTTTCCACACTTCCCTCCCCTAAGAAACCGCCACTGTCGGTGATGTGGCGTGATGTGAACTCCTTGACGGGCACATTTGCCGTATGTACCGACTGGCAACATTCAATGTACATACGTACAGTATGTTCAAAAAATTTAAGAAAGAAAATTTCCTACCTCTCCAAATCTTAAAAAGAAATTCAGGCCCAAATGTAAGAGATTTTCGTAGTGTCTCACTTCACCGCTTCTAATATTTCGTTACAAAGCTTTGTAGAAAAAGTATAAGAATTGTACAAAGAGTTCCCGTGCATACACACAATTTTCTCTAAATTGCCGTCATTGATTTATATCACCAGAAAAGAATTCACCTCTTTGCTGTAGGATAAGATTTGGAAACTCAAAAGGAGTCTAAAAGGAATGTTTCGTAATTTTCACTTCGTGAAGTTTCCTGTTTGGATATGTCGAAATAAGTTTCGATAATTAAAGACAATAATATAGCATATAACAAGACGATTAATTTTAATTAAATCCTCTTAAAATACTGTATTATTCGTTTTTCCTCCGATGATTTCATTAAAAATGGAAGAAATTAAAATTAGACAATTAAAGGAGTAGAAATCATAATGAATGATAATATAATACAATAGTATATGTAATATTATTAAGGTGACAAATTTTTTACAATGAAAAGGACAAAAATGTAAGAAAAAGGACGACAGAAATAAATGAAACGTTTCATTAATTCAAACAAAAATACACTAATTATTCTTATATCCCCTTTAGTTATTTAAAGTTTAAAATTAATATTTTCTTTTTCAACTTTTCCTTAATTTCCACAGCAGCACAACGTAAACTTCACAAGAATAACTAAATTTTCATATGGAATGTGTTGATTCTTGAAATGATTATATATTTCCACCCATCTTTTATCAATTTGAACATGGCGATTTTCCGATTGTTATAATTTATCAGAATTTAAATGTACATTCAGTCTTCTAATTTATTTAAACAAACAATTGACATTGTCATCGATATCAAGCATTTCTTGCGATTAAAAATTTTCAATATCTGCCTAATTTACTTGCTATAAAGTAAAAAAACACCATTGTTGTTTCCTGTGATATTTGTTGCAGACTATTCTTTAATAGATTACAAAATGATCGTTGAAATCGCATTTTCTCTTTCTTGATTTTTCAGCTTTTAAATGAAATTAAAAATAAAATATAGAGCTACACGAACTATGCAAGCACATTATGGATAAATAAAATAATAAATAAAACTAAAAGTTAAGTAACAAAAAGCTATATTGAGAGTATAGGGCGACATTGAGGTTAGAGCGTGGGTTTGCGAGGTTAGGGTTTGCGGCGGGTTTTGTTAGTCATTGTTGAGCTGTTTTAGTTATTTTTAGTATAATTGTTTTTCTATTCATATTAATACTTAAAATAAAACTTTCCCACAATTTTTCAAAAAGGTTTCGTTAAAATACATTGGAGCTGTTTATTTTTTGACAAAATTTTACTTTCTCGTAGTTGTATTTTGCGTACGTTCGTGGTAGTTTTGGCATTCTTTGTACTTGTAGTTATATTTTTGTAATTAATCTTTTTTCGTTAAAGTATTTTTGATTTATAGCACCTCACACAAACACATCAGACAGATGGCAATACAAAGAGTAACACAGTAACTAGAAGTGCTTTCGTTTCGGCAACTGTTTCTAGAAGTTCTCTTTTTGCCGCTACAGATTCATAGCGCTGTTGCCCCTTCCCGTTGTCGTTTATTGTGAAGCGCACGTACCTGCCGTTCCCGTTTCCGTCCTCGCCTTCACGTTTCCGTTCCCCTTCGCGGGGTTTTGTGGAGCGGCGTTTAGGTTGGTTGGTTGGTTGGTTGGTTGGTTTTTCGTGTTTCTGGGCGCGTCAACGGCTTCGGTCATTAGTCCCGTAAGTGTAGTGCATGTTTGTTCTCGGGAGATGGCGGTGATCTTCCCCCGCTGTATGGCGAGAACCGGCGCCGACCTACCGTCGGCTAGTGGGGTTTCCCCCTAACCAAGACTCTCCCACTAGCAGGGCACCGCCCCAGCCGGGACAAGCTCTAAGCTCCCGGAATATGTGGTAGTGTAGTGCATGTTAGTGTAAGTGTGTGTGTGTAAGGGGAGAGGAGAGGACCAGGAAGAGGAAGGAAAGATCGCGCGCGGTCCGTGGCCCGTTTGGTAGGGTACTGCTCCGGCGGCCTTTAGGCTGTGGCTTTCGAAAGACATTATTTCAGTAGTGTTTAAGACGTGTGGGACATTTTTAGTCCCTCGCGAATTACATCCATATCATAGTCCTTCCATTATCTCTCCATAACTGTGTGCAATCTGTGAGTTTAATTGAGAAATCGGCTCTCACGCCCAGAACAATGGTAGTAGTACCAAGGAGGGGCCAAGGAATACCACGAGCATTTGTGTATGGATACTTAACCGGTCTATGCCTTGCAGAAAGTGCGGGAAGGTTTTCTTCACCTTACTCTAGAGAAGTATAGGTACCGCGGGAAGCCCGTTAGTCTATTGCACGACGAAGAGAAGAGGAACCTAGTGAGGTACGAGAGTATTAAGTACAACAGAGTTTGTGCCATTTTGTGGCGCAGTTTTAGTTTGAGCCGGATCTCGTCTAAAATGTACTTAGTATTTAATTCACACCAATACTTCTCTTTTCTTAATCAGTAACTCTGAAACAAAATGAGAATGAAAATGAACCAGGATTATAACACAAGCAATATTTTTTAACCCATTTTTATCCTACATAATTTTACAAATATCTCAAATTATTGATTTTTCAACGATAAAACATCATAAACACGAAAACACTGCAGTTAAACCATATCATTCAGTTCATTTGGAAACGTAAATGAATGTAATATTTCCTGAAAAATAGAGAAAAATACGTGAGTTAATTCAAAAATATCTTTAAAGCCAATTTGTAGCAGTATGTTTTGAACAAATGGAAATTAAAACGAACGTGGCAGATGAGAACATAATGGATTTCTCCGGTGCAGAAATATAGGTTGTTTGTTTTCTTCGCAAGTTGAAAACAAATCATTGTTGTTACCCTACACCCTAACGTACTATCTTCTCAAACATATACTGAAAAGTTCCATAATATTTATAAAATAAAAATTATGTATTGTAAATAGTAATTCTTTGCTAAAAATATTTATGTAGCCTCTTATCATGCCATTGTATGAAGTTTGTTATGCAATGGGGTCACAACGGATGTTGACAATTGCGAACCGGAAAACTTACGTGTATTACCTCGCAATTGCTGAACTAACAATTCGGACTAAGGGACGAACTTATAAAGATAATGATTTTGATCATGAAAGAGGGAGAAGCGTATAACGATAGTGATATTACATTAACCCAGGAATCCGAAACAGTCTTTTGATGATTTCAGCAAAGGTTGCAATATGTATTTTCCTTATAATCCCTAAGGTAATGAAGAATTTATTCAAGAAAACCAAACATGTAATGAAATTAAAAAGTATTTGTAAATACAAAGTTTATAATCGAGGCGCTGAAACTACAACCAATATTGTGTAACTTGTGTGTGATAAATATATTTTGGGATTGAACATATTTACAATTTGGGAAAATAAAACAAACTGAATATTACAAACACTTATTGTGTTATAGTAATTAAATAATAAACAGTTGACATAGTATTGTATTCAGAATACAAATAGAATTGAAATTAAAAAGCGTCCTTTATTTATTCTGGATAAATATGGACAGAAAGGAAGGAAAAACTGTGTGCATTACTGCCTTTGTGGTACGTGTTGATGTATCGGTGAATTAATGTAGGCATTTGATACACAAATATTTATCACAGAAAATCAATGGACGTTTAAATGAACGTCTTTTTAATAAATATAGAATTATTTTAAAATCATAACGCTTAAACGAAAAAAATACCTTGCCCTTTTTTAAGTGGGATACTGTTTCCCGTCTTGCCCTTTTAATCGGATATTTACTTGTTTTATATATTTACTTGTTTAATTATAACATTAATAAGTATGAAGAGAATGGTTCGAATTGGGGAAATATGGTACAACCATGGATAATTGGTCAGGACATTTCCAAAGGTCAATAAACCTACCGCCGTCTTGCCAGGTTTCTCCGTACAGTCTCTTCAACAATGCAGGTGATGCGATGAATATGTCAAAAATGGGATAAATGGTAGAGGAAAGGGAATTATTTCTCAGACAACCCGCTGTGGTCTTAATTGTGTCCACCCTAAAAGCAGGTGGGATTACTAGATTGAAACTGCGAGTTGAAACTTAGGAATCAACTACGAGTCAGTCCTTTCTATGTCTATAGTGCACGTATGAAAGTGTAAATAATGTTTTAAAAAAGTGCAAGAAGTTTTACCGATGCAAAATTTGCAATTCTTTTATAAGTCGTTTATACCTTAATCTTCAGATATTTTTCGGAGGAGACTATAAGAGTAAAAAGGGGGCAGACATTACCTGAAGACCATGATTGATTGATGGTTCCACATGCTAGTTGATTAGTCCTTTAAGTGTAGTGCATTTTTGTATCGCCGGAGGTGAGAGTAATCTTCCCCCTCTTGTCGGCGCGATCCGGCGCCGACCTACCCAACGGAATGCGGGGGTTTTCCCCAACCAGACATATCCCACCAGTAGGATATCACCCCAGTAAAAACAAACCGCAAGACGTCTTATGTGGTAGTGTAGTGCAAGTGTGTAAGTAAGGGATGAGGATAGGACGAAGAGAAAAGATAGACCGCGCGCAACCCGTGTCCCGTTTGTTCGATACTGCTCCGGCATTCGCCTGGTGTTGATCCGAGAAACTACGGATAGCTGCTGATCAGAGCAACTGGCTGGTAGAATTCTCCTCCAGATAGTGGCGGAATTTGACCTAGCTATGTCGCTAGTGTCGAAAATCCTGTCACCGTCTGGACTCGAACCGAAGGTTAGAGATACTGCAATATCATGAATTTGTGCCCTGAGCCACCTAAGCAAACCATCAAATGTTCATCGCTTCTCGCTAGTCGACATCTTCCAAATAAAACTATCAGTTTCCTGCGAAACTATTTCATTTGTCTTTTATGCCAGACAAATGCATAACCGATATTCACATTGTATACTTTCTGGTAGAGAGATTAACATTTTCTTCCTACATTTTGTACATAGAAGTATGAATGAGAGACATGTGATTTTGTGTTCAATGATATGACACCAAAGACATCGTTAGCATAAATAAATATAAATAACATCGTTTGCATTTTAACACTGGCTCCGCGGCAATGAGTCTAATGACTGACCGTTCCATTTGTTTTCCCTGAGTTCACTTACATCAAAGATTTAATATTTTACTTTTGAAATTCGGTAATCGAAACATTTCAATGTTGGAAAGGTAGACCATGTAAGGCACGTGCTTACAAGAGCTTCGGAGCTTATTTTAGTGTAGTTGTTTTGCAGTACCAGAAAAATCGAAGGAATAATGGTCGTGAGAACGTTGCAATTAAAACGCAATGTTAGTAATTTACTCATCTCTAATGTTCAGTTTAAGAGAGTGTACGAACACTGGAGTGAACTTCCACAGAAACTAATATTGCTTCGAGTTTTCTTCCGTGCTTCACATGCAAAGGAAAGCACCCACAAAAAGACTTTAATAATGTCGGCTTCTTTCATTTCCAATTCCTCTGTTATCAGACATATTGAGCGGCTTCCTAGACTCGCCATCAAATACGACTCAGCCCGAACTCTCTACGAGACATTCCAACTCCCACTTTAATTTCATATTTCTCGTTTGACACGATGTCACACAGACGGCGCTGTCAGAGATTTCGCGCAGCTGGTCCAGAAATGTCGAAAAACGAAACCTCCGCCATTCCTCGGGCGTTCGATGAATAAATTGGAAAGACAGCCTCGCACAAAGACACGGCCTTGGATTTATTGCTGCTCGGTCCGGCGCGTTGGCGCAGCGTGACCAGCGTCTTGCACAATATTGTGGGAAACAGGGTGGCGTAGAAATGTATTGGGTTGACATTGCGGGGGAAGATTTGTTGGCAATAGGCGGGCTACGTGGAAGCGGGCGACGGGCACGTAGTGTGGGGCAGGGGGCGCGGGCGGCGGGCGGCGGCGGGCGGTGGGGGTGACGGCGGGGGTGGGTGGTGGGCGGCGAGGGAATGACCGGCGCGCAGCGGGCAGTGGAGGCGAGCGGCGGGGCTGTGGGCGGCGGGGTGGCGGCGGCGGGCGGCGGGCGGCGGGCGGCGGGCGGCGGGCGGCGGGCGGCGGGTGGCGGGCGGCGGGCGGCGGGCGGCGGGCGGCGGGCGGCGGGCGGCGGGCGGCGGGCGGCGGGCGGCGGGGCGGGCGGGCGGCGGGCGGCGGGCGGCGGGCGGCGGGCGGCGGGCGGCGGGCGGCGTGCGGCGGGCGGCGGGCGGCGGGCGGCGGGTGGCGAAGCGGCAGGCGGCGGGCGGCGGGCGGCGGAGCGCGGGCGGCGGGCGGCAGGCGGCGGGCGGCGAGGCGGCGGGCGGCGGGCGGCGGGCCCGGCGGGCGGCGGGGCGGCGGGCGGCGGGCGGCGGGCCGAGAGCGGCGGGCGGCGTGGGCGGTGATTGGTGAAGAGGGAGGGGCAGCGGGCACCTCCCGTGGGTAATGGTCAGTGAGCAGAGAGGCGGATTGAGCCAACTAGCGCTCGGGTCTCACTCAGGAAATCTGATGTGGAAACTATACTCAAGGAAGGGAAGGAAGGGATGCCACTCCCCATCCGCCAGAAGAAACACTTCGAATCATTTTTCCTTTGTTTTTTTCCGAACGGTCAATTGTAGACTTATTCCTTTGGAAATTGCCGTGATGAGAATCTCCAGGTGTTGCCTCTTTTCTGTTAGAATAATGTCAATATGCACGGTATTTTATTTATATTGAATCTCATTCGGAACGTTATATTAAGCTTGTGTACCGGGGAAAAGTATGATTATGAGCAATTCTTCTCCATATTCTTTTTCACTTCTTCTAGTTAGGTTTCACCTGCTAGAGTTGCATGTAAAAAGTTATTTCCATCTTTCCGTAGGCCTGCCGATATCTGTTACTTCTCCTAGACTTGTTCTTTCGAATCATATGCACCAAAATGAATTATTTCGTTGTAACCACGTGTTAATTCCATTGTCTTCTGTATAAGTTCACAAATACTATGTCGTATTTCATCTAATCTAAAGCATTTATTAATTCACCACAGGAAAATAATTTCAGCGAAAGGGTTTTAAACTTATATCAATGTTTTTTTATAAAAGTTACACAATTCACTTTCATACATTGGTGAAGATACTGTCATTTCTTTACATTCATCTCTGCCATCATTTATCTTTTCACTCTGGTGCCTGCTGCCTTGTAATTTCCCCTAGGTTTAAATATAAAAATTAGTTTCCAAAATTATTTTTAGAATTATTTCTAGAGTTGCTCATCTCTCCCTCCCCTCTTTACAACATCCTGGCTATCATGCCCCTCGTCCTCTCATTAATTCTAACTCCGCCAATGAGCTGGAAGAAAAGACGAAATGATTATGACCTATTCCCACTTGCGGTTACCCGCGGTGATCGATATCTACGGCAATTGAGCTCACCTACTTCCATGATACAACCGCAGTGCTCATTGTAGTGCATGATTTGTAATTAGTAATGTTGTGGCACTACGTTCACAATATCGATTCTGATTCTAAAAAAGTATCAAAGGTGGCGATATGGATGTGTTTCCATAGCGTATAACTACGTGTGCCATATAATTTCTCATCATGCAAGTTTGCAATCCTTCGCAAAATATCAGTAATTAAATTGATTAACACTCAATTAAAACTTCATAAAAGCCGACTAATAAAAACCGAACTAAAAGACACTCAAACCTATTTAAACTATGAGTATGAGTTTGTATGCGTGTGTAGGAGTGTGTAAAGTGAGAGAACCAGAGTGAAGAGGTATAGAAAGAAGTTGTTCATACAAACAAATGGAGGCGGCAAGATTTTCGACACTAACTTTTCAGCTAGGACAAATTCAGTCGCTGTCTGGAGGAGAATTCTAGCGGCCGGCTGCTCTGATCGGTAGTTTTCCGTGGTTTCTCCGATCAACACCAGGCGAATGCCGGAGCAGTACCCTAACAAACGGACCACGGACCGCGCGCGATCTTTCCTTCCTCTTCCTTGTCCTATCCTCTTCCTTACACACACACACACTTACACTAACATGCACTACACTACCACATATTCCGAGAGACCGGTCGGGAGCTTAGAGCTTGTCCTGGCTGGGGCGGTGCCCCGCTCATGGGAGAAATCTGGTTAGGGGGAAATCCCAATAGCCGACGGTAGGTCGGCGCCGGATCTCCCCATCCAGTGGAGGAAGATCACCATCTCCCGAGGAAAACATGCACTACACTTACGAGACCAATGATGTAAGCTGTTGACGTGCCCGGAATCACTAACCAACCAACCAACGAAGAGCTTAGTGTAAGAAAGAGTTAACTAAAAAATGGCCAAAGAAGATATTTGAGATTTAATAAATTTACATGGACCTTTTTTAATATTACCGGAAATTATTTATTTCTTATATCACAAATATTGTGGTTTTCATCAAAAGTAGCGAAGTATCCACTAGGAAACTCATAGAAAAGTCGTTTTGACGGCAAAACTAAAAAGTGACTAAACAGCTTCTTGGACTAAGCCCTTCTAATTATACGTCTATTCAATCTAATATTTCTCTTTCGCCACACGAACACAATCATTTCAATTACGCTAACGTTGTGAGTTACGGTTACTTTCTTTTGAGTTCTTGAAATACGAGAAAGGAAAGATAAAAAGAATTCATTAATTCGGATATGCAAAAATATTTAAACTGGACACATACAAATTCGTCGAATTTTTCAGAAATAATTACTACCTCCCAATTTTCTCCCTAATTCTATAGCGCCCCTCCCCGCCCCCAGGCCGGCAGTCTACACGGCCACTGCAGCTAATCGTGTGCGGCGGCCGCGGGCGAGCGCTGATTTATCTGCGGCGGGCGTCGAACCCTGGGCGCGGCCGGCGCCGCGACACGGCGAGGGAGCAGAGGGCAGTTATTTTCCGCAGTCCGGAGCACCGGCGACGCGAAGCGACCGTAACTCAGGGGGCGCTGCTATCGACTTGGCGGTCGCTGCGGCGCCGCCCCCGCCTGGGTTTTCCCTCCGCGCTCCGGCCGCCGTCGGCTGCCCTGTCCCGCGGCCCTGCGAGCGCCTCCCCGCGCGACGGGACAGGCACCGCACGCCGCCAAACGCAGGCGCTGAATGGGGAATTCTAGTGGACGGCTGCTCTGATCGGTAGTTTGCAGTGGTTTCAATGATCACGCGAATGCCGGAGCACTGTCCACGCGCGAGGTCTCCTTCGTTTTCTTTGTCCCTTTTCCTCCCCCACCAGGGGCTTTCTTTCGCGTTCTGGCTGCCGCTGGCTGCCCCGCCCCACGGCCCTGCTAGCGCCTCCCCGCGCGACGGGACAGGCACCGCACGCCGCCAAACGCAGGCGCTGAATGCGGAATTCAAGTGGACGGCTGCTCTGATCAGTAGTTTGCCGTGGTTTCAATGATCAACGTCACACGAATGCCGGAGCACTGGCCACGCGCGAGGCCTCCTTCGTTTTCTTTGTCCCTTTTCCTCCCTCGCCAGGGGTTTTCTTTCGCGTTCTGGCTGCCGCCGGCCGCCCTGCACCGCGGCCCTGCGAGCGCCTCCCCGCGCGACGGGACAGGCACCGCACGCCACCAAACGTTGGCGCTGAATGGAGAATTCTAGTGGACGGCGGCTCTGATCGGTAGTTTGTCGTTGGATTCTCCAATCAACACCAGGAGAATGGTCAAGCACTGTCCACGCGCGAGCTTTCCTTCGTTATCTTTGTCCCTTTTCCTCCCACGCCATGGTTTTTCTTTCGCGTTCTGGCCGCGGCTGGCTGACGTGCTCTAAGTCCCTACGAGCATCTCCTGTAAGACAGACAACTCACGTCAATCAAACCCAGACGCTGAATGGGGAATTCTAGTGGACGGCTGCTCTGATTGGTAGTTTGCCGTGGTTTCAATGATCAACGTCACACGAATGCCGGAACACTGTCCGCGCGCGAGCTCTCCTTCCCTTTGTCCCTTTATTCCCTTTGTCCCCTTGTCCCTTTTCCTCCCTCACCAGGGGTTTTCTTTCGCGTTCTGGCCGCCGCTGGCTGCCCTGCTCCGCGTCGCTTCGCGTCCCTTCAAGCATTTCCCCACGCAACAGAACAGACAACGCAAGCCAACCAAACCTAGAATGGATCTGAGTTGAGAATTCTTGCTGTGATCGGTAGTTTGCCGTGGATCCTCCGATGAACAGCAAATGAATGCCGGAGCATTACCTTCCCAAACCGAGCACGGTTACGGCACCTTTCCTTCGCTATCTTTGTTCCTTGCCCTTTTCTTATACACACACTTACTCGTGCATTTGATTGATACGGTGTTTCCAGGCATGTCAATTGCGAAGGCCATTAGTCCCGTTAGTGTATTGTATGTTTTGTCCTTGGCAGGTGGCGGTGATCTTTCCTCGCTGATGGTGAGACCCGGCACCTTCCTACCTGTTGGCTAGCAAGTATTTCTCCAACCAGGTACCTTCCATCGGAGCAGCAGCCCCGCCGGGGCAAGCCCGAAGCTCGCGGTTGGTCTCGTGCCCGCGTTGGGCGCGTGTGCCCGCGGTTGGGCATGTGTTGTAGTAGAGTGGATGTGAGTGTGTGTGAAAGGGCTGAGGATAAAACAAGAAAGAGGAAGGTAAGTTTGTGCACGGTCCTTTTATTGGAGTACTGCCCCGGCATTCGTCTGGTGTTGTTCGGAGAAATCACATAAAAGTACCGATCAGAGCATATTAGCACTAGAATTCTTCTCCAGACAGCGTCTGATGTCGATCTTGCGGTGTAGAGGGTTTCGGAAATCCTGTAACCGTCGGGACTCGAACCTAGGACCTGCCTGTTAGAGACACTGCAGTGACATCAGTTGACGCCCTGAGTCACCTAAGCCAGTCATACCACCTTATCAAACCGAAAAAACCATAATCGATTTAAAGAAAGAAAGAAAGAGGCATTCTCCATGGGCTTGGCAATTGTATCCCCTGTTGGGTGTTTAGCAATTTTCTTCGTTCTCAATTGCTCGAGCCCATCAGTAGCGGGGTTGCCGGCAGCGGGTGCACAAATCTCAACTGTCTTGTGATTGGCAGTTGAAAGGAATTACAATATTGTTCATTTTATTTCCCGTAATATTGTTCGACATGAGAAATTGTTTTTCAGTTTTGTGCTTTGTGACGAAAGAAAAATAAGCGTAACACCTACCCTCAGAGGTCATTCCAAATAACGAGCGTGAACTAAAATGGCATTCCTTCCATTACACCGTCTTATCAAGCCTGGAAGGATATTTCAACATTCTTAATTCGTTTTTGTGTTTTACTTTTTTCTTCCTAGTAATGTTGGATATAAATATATTCATAAGCAAGAAAACCATAACTTACTCAGTACTAGTCGGAAATCTCTGAAGTAATAAGGCATGTGTCATGTCTTAAAAGGATGTCCATGTACTAAAGTACTTTGGCTTTTAGACTTGGCAGCGCGGAATACCGAGTGGGCTGAGCCAGACAAAGGGTGTGTTCGCCTTCTCGGTCGGCAGATGGTATGGAGAAGTGAGCAGGCAAGCGGAGACGTAAGACGCCATCAGAGGAGGAGTCTCCTCTTCATTGCGTTCCGCAAGGTCCAGAAGTACTTTACCAGTATATTGCAAGGTGCTGAGCTATATAATATGCATTGCAATCTTCCCAATGACATATATATTTTTCATGAAGGTCAGTATTCTACAGAGCTGGGACCGAGTAACATGTGTCCTCTGTCCGTCCATCGGTCCCTCGCGGTTTGATCACTTCAGTTTCATCTGTCGAAACAAATTGAATTGAATTTAATGTGCCTTATTTTACGTGGCGAGACTCAGGCCATGAGGCCTGCTCTTCCGTCTGACCACGCAAATTCCGCTACGCTCCTTTCACCGACCATGGGAGAAAGAAGGTATTACTTAGGCGACGAAACAGGCGATTTGAATTTAGCTCAGAGGCATCATTTAGACTTGAGGATCTTTTACATGCAGTAAATCTACTAACATGGGACAGCCGGCTTTACTTCCCCTTCGAAGGAAGGCGTACGAAGGATTTTTTCGCCCTTAAAAATCCACGGCTTCGATCGGGTTTGAAACCGCGAACAGTGCGATACGCTAACCGTTACACCATCGCCGCTCCCACAAATGAGGTGTCATTCAAAGCGTCTCAGACTTCTCATGAGGAAACGATTATTTTTCCCTGATCCATCCAGAAAATGCAACGAAATGTCTCTAGAACACGTGTTTTGTTAAGTAGTTGGTTTCAATGCTGTGGGCTGCAATACTTTCTGACAAGCATTTCATAAACCAGTATACTGAAGTCAATAGGTTGACGATAGTTAAATGTTACTTTGAACCGAAACAAATCACTAAACTAGAGTATTAAATCGGCACTTTTTGATGTAATTTTTTATGCCCGGGAATGGATGAGCCAATCAACTGTAATATATTTGTACTTTATTTTTTTATGAACTTGCTCAGCCCAAATTAAATATTTTTAAAATAATAAGAAAACACTCGTCGCAGCTGCCACGGTTAACTGGTTAGAGGTAAAAGAATAAAGAGAGAAATTTTCTATTAACAATTTCCAGCTTGAAGAAAATTTTCTCATAAAATTCATGTAAGTTTCGTCTTTCAAAAACTTGGACGACAGTATTATATAAATGGATCCCGTGTGGTTACGCAGAAGCCGTGATCTCATTGCTGTTGGTGACAAGATGTATCGTACTTTAGGGACACATTTTGACAAACTTTTAAATGAATCCTCTATCATGTAATTGTAGAAATTCGTTGTTCACACTATCCTTTACCGTAATAGTTAATTAAGTTTGTTAATTGAATACTTTAAATTATAATGTCGCTGAAGATGTCAAATATCATATCGAAAAACAAATGTATCTTTTCTTAAAGTAATAAAAGTACATAACGTACGTTAATTGCCACGCAAAGTAGTGTATACGAGAAAGTGGCGATTACTGAAAACTGAATCTTTTCATCTGAATCTATGATTTTACAAATCAACAGAGGTACCCTGAAGTTTTAATTGAATTAAATGCGATTTAAACTCCAAATTTGGATGAGCGGAAAACTCGAAGCCTGGAAGGCAGAGCTCATTAACGAATTTCAAGGAGAATTTCAAAGAGAGGTGCAGAATCTATAGAGTTATCCAAACTACAAAATTCGTGTGATCTAAAAGTTGATGTAACAACATTTATACAAATATCTATTTTAAGAGATGGGCATGCAAAAATGAACTAGTGATGCTACAACACCACAAATATTCTCGCATAATTTCTAAAGGCTACGCAAATCTACAATACTATTTGAACCTGCGAAAGTGTTTCCAACTAGCAGGGTTTTTTTTACATTAGAATGTGAACTATAGGTAATTATCAGGTTTATCACGCTATTCACATTACCCCTTCATCGTCACAATCACAGGCAAACACCACCTCAATTTAAAAATAAAGTTGAAAATTTGCATTTGTAATTTTCAACATTTCGGAGTTTTTCATTGACATAGTTTGAAGATTATTAAACAGAATTTATTAAGAAAGAAATATCTCTCTTCAACATTGGATTTATAAGAAGACGATGAAAAAATTTAAACATATGAAACTTTCCAAAAAAAAAAGAGTTAAAAATGGAGCCTGCAGTACTTTATTAAGCCAACATAGTTCTATTTGAGAAACAAATGAATGAATAAATTTGGAGCTGTTTTTAAGAAAATATTTTTTAATTGTCTTCATTCCTCGCAAAAATTACACGAAAACTGCTTATATTTAAAAAAAAATTGTACCCGATTTTATTGTTTTTGAAAAAGATTTGATTAAAGGAAAAATCTATATTATTGATATTGTGGTTTGCAATTTTAAATATTTGTAATTTTCAAAAATAATTTAGTTCACAGAAAACAGGACTTGCACCACTTTTACAATCTTACTCTGCTCTATTCGAGAATAGTTAAAGAAACAAAATTGGAGTCGGTTTTTAAACAATCCTTTCTTTCAATTGCTATTATTCCTCGCAAAAAATACGCGGAAACAGCTCTTATTTTAAAAAAATTGTTCACGATCTTATTTAAATTTCATAGACAAGTGAAACATTACTTGTCTTTTTCTACTTTACACAAACTACTTACGTAGTATAGAGAAAATTATGTAATGTTGCGGCGAAAATCGTGGATTTTTCGGCATAAAAAGTCGTATTGTAGGTACCTATTACCGAAAAATGAATAGTTCTTGTTCTTATACGGTGTAAATTATTTTCTTTAAGCCGAGGTGTAAGCCGATTCAAGTTGTGAATCATGGATACCGAACGACAATTGATTTACGACAAAATGCGTCAGTCCGTTTCTTAGTCCTACAGACCGTGAACAACTCTAACGGTAAAACCACAGACAGGATTTTCACCCAAATTGATATTCCCTGATCAGTCTGATTCGCGACCCCCTGAATTTGTAAAAACTAAACTTTGATTTTTAGAGGTACTTCACATAAAGATTCACAAACATTTTCAAAACATTCTCAAAAACGTCACCAAAAGTTTCCTTTATTTTTTTCTCTCAAATCGAGCAAAGTATGCCTAGAAATCTGG
Organism: Teleogryllus occipitalis; assembly: GCA_011170035.1. Lineage (NCBI taxonomy): Eukaryota > Metazoa > Arthropoda > Insecta > Orthoptera > Gryllidae > Teleogryllus > Teleogryllus occipitalis. The sequence continues at coordinate 70,333 of BLKR01003001.1, read as the reverse complement.
GGTAGGTTCGATTTTCTTTGAATTTGTATGTTGACGCCACCGCCGCCGCCGCCACCACCGCCATCGAGCCACCGCCCCCGCCGCCACCACCACCGTCACCTTCACCACCGTCGCCACCACCGCCATCGTCACTTCTGCCACAGTCTCGACCGCCGCCGCACCACCGCCACCGCCGACGCCACCGCCACCACCGCCGCCGTCCCCGTCGCCGCCATCACCACCGCCGCCATCGCCACCGTCTCCGCCGCCACCGCCATCGTCACTACTGCCTACGTCTCGACCGCCGCCGCCACTACCGCCCCCGTTACCGCCACCACCCCCGCCATCACCACCGCCACCGCCCCCGTTACCGCCACCACCCGCCACCACCATCGCCACCGCCTCACACCGCCTCCGCCTCCTCCACCGCCTCCGCCACCGCCCCTCACCGCCACCCACTTGCCACGCCACCGCCACCGCCGCTATCGCCACCACCGCCATCGCCACCACTGCCACTGTCTCGACCGCCACCGTTAACAACAGCGCCACCGCCCTCGCCACCAGCGCCAGGCAGGAGTCTCGCCCGCCCGGATTGCCACGCCCCCTCGCCGCGCTCCGTGGCGTAGGGCAGGAGCGCGGCGCGCGGCGCGGGTGGGGCAGTGGGTCCCTCCTCCCCAGAGGGCAGTGCCAACGTCCCGGTTCGCTCGCTCGCTCGCTCGATGCTCTGTCGCCCTGGCGAAGCGCTCCGGCGCCCTCCGTGTTATCACGGCGGCCCCGCGACACGGGGGCGTGGATTGCTGGCAGGAGATCTGCGCCTCACGCCAAATTAAAAGTGGACCAACCCGGAAGTAACGCTAATGTCATACTACTCTGCATATTATTAATTCGTCAAACTGAAAAGCAATTTGTCTGTCGAAGATTTGCAGACTGTACGTAAGAGTACGGTACGAACTACACCGCATTCTTTAAAAGTTGCTCATGTCATTAGGTCATTGTTACACCTCTTGCCTGATAAAATGAATATATTTTACTGTGGTAAGCACGAACTACACCGGATTTTTTTAAAGTTGCTCATGTCATTAGGTCATTGTTACACCTCTTGCCTTATAAAATGAATATATTTTACTGTGGTAAGCACATTTCTGAGGCCACGAGCCCTGTTGAGGAGGACGTTCGCGATTTAATTAAAAAGATTCATTAGGAGGTGAATGACCTAATGACATCGGCCACTTTAAAAAAAATCAAAGTATATAGGGCATTTCCCTTTTAGGTTTATCAAAAATGCATACGAGTAGTGGTGGATTAGTGCAAAAGCAAACTAAACAGTGGTTAGGCCCTCCGTTGGGGAGGCTACCCCAGTAATGTTTGAAAAGAATTTTTATACTAGTTCGTAAATATTAAAAATATTGTTACGATGAATGTTAAAATTGAAAAGATTCAGAGAAATTTAATGTGCCAATCGGCGTAGAAAATTATCTTCCAAATCTGTCAGTAACGTTTGATGCTTCTCAAAAGCGAAGTTTCTCCCGAGTTCCAATGTTCTGATGAAGTACAGACTTCTACAAATTTCCAAAATTGCTCAAAACACTCTCCGCGTACCCTCTAATGAAGAAACTGCAGATTTAATTATTGGTAATATTTTGTGAAACACACAGGTGTTTGTTACATCTAAAATCATTAATATAAGTATGGTATTTCTACTGAAAAAAAGGAAGATCTCAGGAATAAAATAATGGGCCATTTAACTAGACTGACCAATAAAGAACAGAGTTACCTACCGCGTTTCACAAGAAAAGGAAGTGTGGAATGTCCTTTTATATTTTCTTCTTCTGAATCTAATTACCTAATGTATTTCCTTTGATGTTCGAGTCAAAACGAGTGCTTTTTCAGTTCCTTTGGAAATTTATTCGGTCCAGTCTTAACAATACGTACTTTTGTATAGGGAGAAAACGATTTGAGGAGGAATTGTCAGCCTTTCCAAGATTCTTCGTCTTGTGAGTGTTCTTCTCACAGAGCGCCTGCGGTCAGAAGAGGAAGTGTTCATTAAGGGAGCTCAATAGCTGAAGAAGTTATTTCATTCTCTGTTATTGTCATCAACAGGCGTCTCTTTAAACTTAACGACGCGTCACGAAATATGCACAGTGTTATTCGCCATCAACAGGCAGGACCCGCCCGGTCGCAGACAGTCGTGCACGGTGTTATCTCACAGTGTGCCGTGAACCGTAGAAAGAAGGCAAACAAACCCAGTAGGTATTTCTCTCTTATTCTATCAATGTATGCAAATCTAATTTGTAGTGTTTCATTGAAAGAAGTTTATGCAAAGTGCAGTTTATCTTTCCTTTTCCATTTCTTAAGAAAAATACATAAGCAACATTGCACTCTCTTGCATCTTCTGACTCATCTGTAGTTACTCCGGCGGAAAATTCAATATACTATCCACAAATATTTATTTTCAATAAATTCAAATGCAACAAAAAATAATTTTAAATCTTCCACTCCATGAACAAAATTCAGTCATTTCAGTGTCACTACAATGAAAGTATTTATCGAACATTATTTTCGAATTTCCATTACGATATAAGGACTGTACGTAGTGCAAAAGTATTACTCTCGGGCACTGAAATAAAGTCCACGTTCACGGGATAACGAAAAGTGGCTTAGCAGGGAGTCCGTCTGTTAGAGGAAGTGGAAGGGAATTTGCGCTGAAAGCCCCTCTCCGCCCACGTCTTTCCTCCCAGGCGAATACGCGTCCTGCTCTCTGCCGCTGGCAGCCCTCACTCATCGATCGCCATCAGCGCGCAAAACAAATGACGAGGCCATTTCCGGCGGCCGCGTCGGCTTCTCTTTTCCGGCACTGCGAGGAGGAAAATCGGCAACGCAGCGCGGACAACCTCCGCCTTCCACTACCGTCCACAGATCGTAAGGAATTCCGACGCAACGTTGCCAGGTCTACCACTTCTATCAGGTCCCTGTCCACCCCAATAGTGTAATTGCGCACGATTTATTGAGCATTCATTTCGCTAAATCTAGAGTGTTTAGAGGAGGGGGCATTTCGTCGCAGTATTAACACATCAAATTGTAGTTCGTAGGCTCGTGCTGATTATTTCTGTTTCACGGGAGCAAATATTTTTCACCAAATATCCACAACGCTCGTCGGTAGTATTCTCGTTGCTTTTATGCAGAATTTAACTCTGTATGATATGTGAAAAGAGGTACGTATCATGGAAAAGGAGGGCGAGAAGTATGTCACAAGGGACAAAAATCACATGTAAGAACTCAAGAAACACAAATTCATCTCTAAACTCACCATATTCCTTTTGTCTCTCTATTAGACAGTACCTGTCTTCTGTATTTCCACGCTCTGCGTAAAACTGCCGATTAATATTATGAAGAATTGTTAACGACCAATTGATGAAATATTGAAGGAAGGTTAACGGGGCTTGGTCAGAAATAAAAACCAACAACCAGCTTGTAGTTCGGTTTTACTTCTGAGCAAGCCCCGTTAACCTGCCTTCAAGATTTACATTATGTTCGTCGTGGTATTTCTTATTGTATTGTACATTTTCCGAAACATACATACATACATACACACACACACACACACATATATATATATATATATATATATATATATATATATATATAAGTTTGCTTTCATAATAAAAGTAAATTTTCACGTTGTTTAATATAAACCCAAAACATTTCCTCGGCAGTTTTCCAAATACTTTGTGGTCCTTAAACATTCTCTTAACTGAACTTCGGTGATTTATTGACAGACCCACTGACGGACACAAATTTTACATAAGAAAGATCTAGTCTCTCGCCCAAGGTACTGTAATTGTCTGTTAAAATTGAAACATACCAAGAATTGTTTATTTTGCCTCAACCCCATACCTTAATGATATTTCGTTGCGCAACACAATGTTGGTTTCTGAGTAGAATTTGAGGCTGATGCCATAAAACAAGATATTCCAGTCAACGAAAACAGTATTATTTCATATCTCAAATTCATTAGGTTACTGGCTCATTTTACTGGAGTACCATTTTACCCGGGTGAAATTTGTTTTCCATTACAAAACTGACTGAATTACTGTCTTCGAACACCGTTATTATACATTCAGAATAGTCGTAGCCCAAAGCTGTAACATGATCTATCCTTACACAGGACATAACAGAGTCATCCAATAATTGCCGTAATCATTACCACGGGAATTATTGACGAGCTGAATAATCCATCGACACCAATGGAACGAATCGTAGAGCTACAATCAGCGGCGCCAGCGCTCGGCGTGGCGACTCGTTCGGAGCATTGGAAGGGGGGGAGGGGCTCAGCGGGAGAAGCGACGCCTAACCGGCCTCAGCGAATTTCAATCTGTCTTGCGAGCCACATAAAAGCGTGGTGCAAGTACGTATGCAGGCGTGTGCAGCCTAAAACAAGAGCAAACACAATTGTATTAATGGGTCTCCTTTTTCATAGATTTTTTAAAATTTATATAAGGTGTATTTTACTAGTAAATGAATAAAACATACTACAAGAAGAATGAAATTATATCTTTTATGATGATTGATTTTTGATGCTATATTTAACCATTTACAGGATTGCCAGATTACTTAGAGAGCCTCTTCCTCAAATGATAAAGAATTCCGCAAATTGTCAGCTGAGAAGAGAAAAAATCAGAGATTAAACACAAGAAGGGAATAAAATTATATATTAGGTGATGCTCCAGGGCCACTTCCAAAATTTTCAGGAAGTCAGTGGCTCACGAAAATGAGACCTTCACCATTCTGTTCAACGTCCCTGTTTTATCTGTGGAAAAAAATTAAAAAATTGGAGCGGTTTTTGAGGAAACGTTTTTTATACTATTTGTATTGATTTCAACCACAAACTTCGTGAACATCACTCATTTTGTCAAAATATTGGACATGACCTTTTTTAAAGACCTCATTTTTAAGAATAGATTTTGTTTAAGGCAAAAAATTATAACTTCAATTTTGAAGTTTTGAAATGTTTACATTTGCCAATTTTCGAAAATATGGAGAGTTCGCAAAAAATGGAACTAACACATTATTTTTTATCCTTTAATTTTTTATTCTAATTAGAGCTGTTTCTGGGATATTTTTTTAAATTGCATTCACAAATTAAGCAAACACTAGTCTTTTTTTAAAAAGCTCATTTTTTAGAACACATTTTCTTTGAGACAAAAATCATTATCTTCAATTTTGTAGTTTTCAAATGTTAACATTTTGCATTTTTCGAAAATACAGAGAGCTCGTCGGAAATGGCACAATATTTTTAAACGTTCTTTGATTCATACGATAAGAAAATTTTAAAAAATTGGAGATGTTTTTTAAGAAAAAACTGAAGAAATTTTTTGAGAGAAAATTGTTCAAAAAATTTGAAAATTGTCTTTATTTCACACAAAATTATGCGAAAAATACGAATCATTTCGAAAAATTGTAGACAACCTTATTTCAAGATCTGTCTTTGAAAGACAGGTTTTATTAAGGAAAACTCACTTACTTTTAATATTGTAGTTGTAGGAAGGTGCCCCAAAAATTGACCTTTCATAATTTTTGAAAAATCAGAAATTTCAGTAAAAATGAGATCGGCATCATTCGCCCTTTACTTCCTTCGAGAGCAAAATTAACTCATAAAATTTGCAATCATTTTTGAGAAAATGTTGAAAATGATTTTGAGGCTTATATAAAGTACCCTCATAAAATACAAATATCCGTTTCAAACACGATAAGCCTTGAGTTCTTCAGATCTATTTCGAAGAAAATTATCAAAACGTAGGCGCTACCGTTGACCACCGGCAGACAGACAGTTTTCGCAATCACGGATCCACAAAACAAGGGTTCTGACGACACATTCTGATAGAGGAAGTAATTTACTACATATAGGATTAAGATTTATGCACTCTTTCCTTACCAGGGCCCGGCAATAAGGGTGTTCCTGCCGAAAAAATGCTATTTGCCGGCGAACGATTACAATACTTTCTTTCATTACGAAGATGTCAGAAAGTAAAACTTCGTTCTAATAAAACATTGTCAGCTAGAGTCTACACCTGATGCTGCCCGCTAGCAAATGCTGGTTGCGGTCGATTAAAACATTGCCTATCCTTAACGCGGCAGAGAGGGGCGTGCTTCCACCCCGACAACGTGGGAGACGGCGCGGGTGGTGTGGGCTGTGTGAGAGGCGTGGGCGGTGTGGGCGACGCGGGCTGAGTGGGCGGCGCGGGGTGTGTGGGCGGTGTGGGCGATGGGGGCGGTGTGGGCGTGTGCGGCGCGGGGTGTGTGGGCGGTGTGGGCGATGGGGGCCGTGTGTGCGGCGCGGGCGGTGTGGGCGGCGCGGATGGCACGGGCGGTGTGGGTGATGTGGGCGGCGTTAGCGGTGTGGGCGGCGCGAGCAGTGTGCGTGGCGCGGGCTGTGTGGGCTACTTGAGCGGTGTGGGTGGTGTGGCCGGCGCGGGCGGCGCGGACTATGTGGGCGGTGTGGGCAACGCGAGCGGTGTGAGCGGCACGGACGGTGTGAGCGGTGTGGGCGGCGTGGGCAGTGTGAGAGACGCGAGCGGTGTGGGCGACGCGGGCTGTGTGGAAGGCGCGAAGTGTGTGGGCGGTGTGGGCGGCGCAGGCGGTGAGGGTGGCGCGGGCGGGGTAGGCGATGTTGGTGGTGCGAGCTGTGTGTGTGGCGCGGATGGCGCGGGCGGTGTGGGCAACGCGAGCAGTGTGGTCGGTGCGGGCGGTGTGTGCGGCTTGGGCTGCTCGGGCGGCGCGGGCGATGTGCGGGAGGTGCAATTGGCTCAATCAGAGCTTCGCGACGCGGGGACGGCGTCGGGGGCACGGCTGCGACTGCAAGCGCCCCCGCGGAGCGCCGCCAAGAACACGCGCGGCTGCGCCCAACGCCCCCCCCCCCTCGACGGATGAGGCATTTTAGAGGCGTTTTCACGCACCAGCGGCTGCGGCTCTGGAAATTGACCACAGCACCGAAAGCGTGATTACACAAAACACGCGCCATTTTCCTACCATGACAAATTTTTGAGCGACAACGCACAAAATGTGGAGACAATGGTGTGTCTAAAGTTAGGATATGGTCAAACAACTAGCTCGTTAGAATATAAATAATTGTTATTCGATTTTGTGAAAGTAGTCTTTTCATTGTATTACACTTGAAAGAAAACTTATTTCCTCTGGATCCTCTACCGCAGACCATCCCCTGAAACAAATACTTCTCAAACGTCACCGTCACTTTGCGTCACTTTGCCTAACGCTGTTACCCCAGTGGACACAACGCCGCTACACCGCAACCGCACACGTGGTCAGACGTGTCCCTGGAATGGAAATAGGGTTATCGCTATGGATTCTCATTCCTGGGATGTGATCCACGTATGGGCATTTTACAAATAAACATAATATATCATTATTTATCTCTCGGACATTGATCAATTTTTGTGAAAATCGCTCATCTGATTTTTATGATTTTTTTCAGTGTCTCCATACGTTTCCAATTCATACAAAACAATCATCTTACTGTCATGAAAACACTTTTATTATTATTATTATTATTATTATTATTATTATTATTATCATCATCCTACGTTTTCTCAGCTATTTTTGCTGGTAGAAATGCTCACCTTCCCCGCAGTTGGTTTGGGGACAGATTCGGTCACAGAAAAAGAACTTCATCTTATATCTGGACTTAAGATAGAAATTTTCTTACGATATGGGCTGTTTGCAACAAAACTGCACGCTGTCCCATGTTCAGAATTTTTTTGGGTAGTTTAAGTTCTGTTAAGTTTTTAAGAAAGTTGTTACTGACCAGGCCTTCCGCCGATATCACGAGTGGGTATGTTTTGGTAGCATTTAATTTCCAAACATGTTTTAGTTCATAAGATAAGTTTTCATAATTCGAAATTTTTTCTACTTCTTTCTGTTTGATGTTGTGGGATAATGGTACTGCGATGTCTATTATTACTCCTTCTTTGTTCTTTTTATCTATAAGGAGAATATCTGGCCTATTGTAATCGACAGTACGATCAGTTAAAACTGGTCTGTCCCAGTACAAAAAGGTGGAACTTGTTTCCAGCACTGGAGGAGGGGTGTACTTATAGAATGGCGGTGTCGATTCATCCAATAATTTATGCTCTATTGCAATTGCCCTGTGCACGATTTTCGCAACTTGATTATGCCTTCCTAAGTAGGTTATCATTATTATTACTATTATTATTACTATTACTATTATTATTATTATTATTATTATTATTATTATTATTATTATTATTGGCGAATTCTCCCCAGAAATGGAAGACGTTAAGCAAGTAACTCGATCAATTTTTTTTTGAGTTCTTCTTGTTGATCCAATAGGCTTTCATTCTTTCCGACAAGGCTCGTTTACGTTCTTCTGACCATTTTGGTCTGTACTGTTTTTGTTTAGGTTGCTATTATTATTATTATTATTATTATTATTATTATTATTATTATTATTATTATTATTATTGCTGTCCTTTTTGATAAATAAGGGCAATCGAAATTAAGGCAGTAATAACATTGGTATTCTTATCGACTTCCACATCGACGAAAGCTGTCCCTGTGGCGTGCACCCAGAGATCGCCTGATTTCTCGCGAACAATTGCCGAGCAGGAGTTTTGCGCTAATATCGGGGTATCTCGAAACCGTGCTTCGAAATGCCCAGACTTACTTATTGCCTCCCCTGGAAAGTGATCAGTAAGACGCAGCCTTCGCCTTCGGCGGGACCCGAAGAGGATCAGAGCCACGCAGAAATGACAACCGACAGACGAGACGAGACTTACATTCATATATATCTACTCTCTACTTACGAGAGATATTAATAGAGGATTACTCTGCGCTCAATGCTCGACACGGGGCGAAGAGACGCGTTGCGTAAAGAATGATAAAATTAAGGACACAACAAATTTTTTAAAAAAAGTTGAAACATGAGGTTTAAGTGTAACTTCCGTTATCAATGATTAAGGCGGTACCAGTTCCGTTCTCTGCCCATCTTTTCCTAGAGCGGCCTGAATCTTTTTGCTCGTGTATGTACTTCAATTCTTCATTGGAAAATCTACTATCTACATCCACTTCATTCTAGTATTTTGTTTCCTAGGAGGTGTGTTGTCAATGATGTTTTAAAGATTCTTCGCTAAAAGGGTATCACTAAAATTATGTACTTTTTTCGAGATTTATTTTCTAAAAGATTTTTAAAACATTCTTATATTTCTCGAAACATATGAAGAGTATTCTCTAGAATATCGCTCCTCTTATAAAGGGTATTACTTAAGAGGTAATTAATGTGTTTTGTTCAATAATAAATATTCAAGAACAGCAATATTGAGCTGGCAGAGTATTTTGTTTGACGTGTCATTGTTTTTTTCATCAAAGAATTAATAATTTCTTGTAAGATAAGTTAGATTGAATATTTAACCTTTTTCATACCAACTAAAATTCAAATATCACAGCAAAGACTGTCAAAACTAAAAATATCATCACATGAGATGTTCAACAGAACAAAGCGTCATAACTTATTATTCCGGTCAGAAGGTGCAAAAGAGCAAAACGTGAGCATTTTTACCTAAAAATGAAGCTGTATTTGGAGGATGATTTGAATTTATAGCGCCGTTTTAAACCGGTATTCCGCGCTCAACTAAACGACCTGCCCGGCAGATACAGGGGACAAAAACAACGCTTAGTGTGCGGAAACGCCCAAAACACAACAGACCAAAAAAGCGGCATTTCACATTTAAATTGAAACGTAAAATTTAGCAATGGTGACTCCTACACGGGGATTAGAGAGCACCGCCTGTAAATTACATTTAAAGAAGTATTTCCTGCCAATTAAACATTTTAATGTATTAAAATATCCAAAATACAATGCAAACTTTCTGAATGAACTCCTCTCTTAACTCCAAAAGTAATGTTTTCACACCCTTTAAATCGTTTTCCGATTATAAGTACCATTCTTAGTATTTGTTATGAATATACGGGTTAATAATTCGTATTTATGATTCCTATTCAAAAATAATGAACTTCTCTCTTTGATAAATGTGCCCGGAAACATCATTTAATCAATCTCTTTGATAACTGTTGTTTAAAATTGATTACATTACATTAATGACCAGAGTGTGAGAACATTTCTCACTATCTACGTCGATCAAAATTGTTCTATAGCGTTAAAAATTACTTAAATTCGGAAGTAATAAATTTTTTTCTGTGAAATATTACTTATTTTGTCACTCTTCACGGGTCATTGCCTTTAGATAGATATTGTCACATAATCTGTCTCATGTCAGATTTCATAAGATTCAGATTTATCAAGTGCCATCTGACACCATAAGTCGTCAAGACAGCAGGAAACTGTTCTTGCAATGCAATATTCGTTTCTTTGAAAATTAAAACATGCCGGCTTTGAGTCGCATTTTAATATCGATTGGGTAATATTCTTCATGGAGAAAATCCTCTGAAAAGTGCATATATTAAGTTTTCGAGAATGTAAACATTTGATTTAATTTATTTTCGCCATAAACATTAAAAACTTGGCCACGTTTTCTTGTGTTCCAGAATCTCTTCCACACATTTTAACCATAAATAATTGAATAATAAATAAAAATAAAAACAAAGCGAAGTTGGAACATCTAAAAATGACATTTTTGCTCCCGAGTAATAGAAATCTAATTTGCATCGGTAACGAACTGTAGATTTTATTTTATAATATTGTTAACAAAATAGGAAATCACACTCTTAGCTCTATTTCTACCACAACTGGCAAAAAGGAGAGCTCAACAGAACGTGCGCAAAGTGAAGCTACATTTATTTTCAGAAGCAAAACAAGGGCTCATCACAGCATTTGCTCGAATGATCTAGGGTATTTTGAACGAAAAACTTGATCGTGTTGGGAATCATTGGCCAAGAAGCTGAAGTACATTACTGGTTATGAATAAACATAAGATTCTTACGTCTTTCTTTGGCTTCAAAGTAAAATTCATTCACATTTGATACAAAAAAATTTAAACCTCGAACCCATGAAATTAAATATATTTTTCTGTCTACATATTCATCATATTATTTGAGTATATTCGAATATCAGATAAATGGCTTTTAAGTTATTTTGTTCCAGGCTTTAAACACCCTATTACAAAACAACTGACGTAGAAAAAAATACTCAAGCTTAAACATGAGTATTCAATTAAATTTAAATGAATAATAATATCGTGGAGGATACAATAGAAACATACCAGTGTTGCCTGAAACTTTCTGACACCGTACAATTGACACTGTAACCTGATTAATGAAAGTGCTATGTAGACCATTGTGTAACTGGAGGTCTGGCACGTTGCAACGAGCACGTTTTGGAGGCGTGGCGCGAACGCATTCACGCGTATGTGCGCATGAAAACGTCGGCCATCTCGATGCCACACGCGGCGAACAAATGAGAACCGCGAATGCAAACGGCGCTGATTATGGCATTGAAAAGCTTTCACACAATACGAATGTATTTCGTTTAATAAATGCACGCTATTGTCACAGATGTTTGTTAATTACGACCGCGGTTGGTTATTCTGACATTGTTTACAGTTATTGTTTGAGGACGCCGACCGGCGCTCTAAACAAGAGAAATCTTTTATATTCAGGGAGGAATCGATTTTTAACACAGAATAAATTTAGCTTTGAATGATGGATAAGTAAGTCTGCAAACCGAATCATTGATTTGCAAATACTCTGCGATGTGATTCGTCAGATTTCAATCCGCATCACGATTCCATAATCACGATTTGGTAATATAGTCTCCGCAAATCATGGGACATTCTCGTTTGAATGTACACATTCTATTTCCCCTTTTGGAATGCAAACGAAAACTAATATTCTGGAGGAAAATTGCAAAAGAATGCAAATGAGAAAAAAAAACTCGTTCATAAACCAGACTACCTCCGAAAGCTCCAATAACATTAATTTATACTTCTTCCACACTAAATTTCTCATTAACAATAGAAAATTAGAAGGAAAGGAGTAGTATTTGTGGGAAAGCTTACAAATTTAAATTTTCTTTGATAAATAATACGAAGATCACTACGTACTACACGGAATGTGGTGGACAGTATTGTGGAACTCAAAAGCCTCAGGTCGGTATGTGATGTCGTACATTTAAAATGCACGAGATATTTTCAAGAATCTTTTTAAAAGCATCAAAACACTATAACGAACTCATTTAAATGAGCGTGCGTGTGTGCGGTTGCGAGTAATTTTACGTAGTAGCTCCGCGGACGTAATAGATTATGATTTGCAAGACTGAGGCCTATTGGCCCCGCGTTGCCGCTAGTCACGGCGAGCGTCGCGTCGATTCGTAGAACCGTGTTTTTTGTTTTTTTTTTTTTTTTTTTTTTTTTTTTTTTTTTTTTTTTTTTTTTTTTTTTTTTTTTTTTTTAACTTTTGGGCATTCACGTTTGAGCATACAACCTCTCCCTCTTGTATCTTACTACTAGCTAATTTACAGGATTTAATACTTATATTTCTAATACTTACAACTAAACAATTTGACATACAATACGCAAATTTTACATACATAATACATTCTTAAATCTAGATACACTCTATACATACATTGGGATGAAGATTTACATATTTAATACATATTAATATACTGATTTTTTAAAATTTTTTTATGGGGGTTTAAACATGTCTTTGGGATATCGAGAGCGAATTCTTTTGGGATTGTTTAAAGTTTTTCCCATTGTGAATTTTGTACTGCAAGGAGAGGATGAAAGAAGAGTAAAAAAATTGTTACGGTTTTTTCTTATATGTTCAATTAGGGGTTCTATTTGAAGTTCCCATTAAATATGTGTATTTGATATGAACCAAGGGGCCTTTGCACATTTTCGTAAAAATTTGTTCTGTACTATTTGAAGTTTTTCAATGTTGGTTTTAGCTGTGTTATTCCAGACCGGACAGGCATATGTGAGTGATGGTCTAATAATAGATTTAAATATTAAGATAGCACATTCCAAATTTAAGGCAGAGCGGAAGTTAATTAATGGGTATAGTTTTGATATTTTGGCGTATGTTGCATTGGTTATTACTTCAATGTGCTTTTTCCAAGTTAACTTGCTATCAATATGAACCCCATGTCGTAGAACCGTGTCCGTGCCGCGAAGCGGTTACGCCGCAGTTACTGGGTGGTTCATTTACTGGACTCGTCTCGGTTGGCTAGTCATTTGGTTGTTAGCGATTCCTGGCGCGTCAACTACTATGGTCATTAGTCCCATACGTGTAGTACGTGTTTTGCTCGGGATTGATTGATTCTTAGTGATTCCGGGCGCGTCAACCACTATGGTCGTTAGTCCTGTATGTGTAGTGCGTGTTTTGCTCGGGATTGATTGATTCTTAGTGATTCCGGGCGCGTCAACTACTATGATCATTAGTCCCGTAAGTGCAGTGCGTTTTTTTTACTCGTCAGATAGCGGTGATCTTCCCCCGCTGGATGGCGAGATCCGGCGCCTACCTGCCGTCGGCTAGAGGGCTTTTCCCCTATCAGATATCTCCCACCAGCGGGGCACCACCCCAGCCAGGACAAGCTCTAAATCACTGACTGGTCTCCCGGCATGTGTGGTAGTGTAGTGCATGTTAATGTAAGTGTGTGTGTAATGGGTGAGAAAGAGACGATCACGCGCGGCCCGTGGCCAGTTTGTTAGAGTACTACTCCGGCATTCGCCTGGTGTTAATCGGAGTGGACTCGTTTCTATTACTACGTTGCACCCGTGTTGTCAACTACTCTGCACAGTCTTGTTGTACCAGAAGGATGTTACTCCCCAGGATGGGCACATAGGCGCTACCTTCTATCCACACCTTCCCCCGCAGGCGTGAAAGGACTCCTTTCGGCTCGTATCGGATTCGCCGGAACGCCAAAACCCTCTGGGGTGCCTCCCCATTTAAGCCTGGATGGGGCTTTTCTGCCAAATCAGAGCTACTACTTCGGTCCGGGCTAGCCCTGGAGTCTAATTAAGCGCCCCTCACAATATGCCGGGACGAATCCTTACTAGTAGCCCATGAGTACAGACCGGATATTTATGAAATTACATATTTTTTTTGTCTTTCAATTTCCCATTCTCAAATTTGTATTCCTTGGCGAATCGTCGCCGTCCTAATACAATATCCAAGTTTTCATTACATATTTTTTACTTATTTAGTATTGTGACGTACTAGAGTGAAAAACACAGACGACTGTTCTGATTGAATAAATACAATATATTTACAGATTTTTTACAATTAATGTACAATGATATGATACAAAAATCTAGCCCCTTGGCAACCTTTCAATTCTCTTAGCCGCGAAACCCCGCGACCGTCCCCTAGGCCTCGCCCAGAACCACTGCTTCGGAAGCAGCAAAAAGCAACGCGAAGTGCGAAGCTGTCGGACATAGAGTCCCGTAACTACACCAGTTACATGGCTTGTTGCCAAACCGATCTTCGACCCGAAGATCACGTGCAAGGATTGCACTGGAGATACCTCTCGTCTTTCGACACCCAGCGTATCCCGCGAGGCGCCTGTTGGCGCGGCCTTAAATATCCGCCGGCTCGCCCCCACCCTACAAGCAGCGGCTCGCTGGCCAGCCTTTCCAGAGCTACAACCGACATCTCTTAGACTCGCATCACGAGCGTCCCTTTGAAGGAAATTCCAGCCGGGATTCCTGAGGGCATTACCAACCGGCGCGGCGTGGCGCCGCCACCCTCCACCCACATCCGGCTTTACGCGGGTTTCCCCGAAGCGGCCCGACGCACCGGCGCCGGACCAGGCGACGCTACAGACCCTCCCATGCCGGGGGGTGAGAATTTTTTTTCGCAGCAAAATATGCCCAGGAAAAAAATTCTGCTAAGTTACCTGGTCGTGAGACCTCTACATCCTAATTTTTATATGAACATGAACATAATTATACCAAAATATCAAACCCTATTTAATCGAAATGTGTGAAATAAATCTCTGGGCTGTCCCCCCTCCCTTTTCACCTAAGCTATGTTGCCAGTACATTTAAACCTTACTCCTATATACATAAATATACATAAGTATTCTTGACGCATCTTGAATTACATATTATCCTGAAATACAAACATTTACTTTACATTGAAATATTACATAATAATTCTTGACGCATCTTGAATTACATAAGATCCTGAAATACAAACATTTACTTTACATTGAAATATTACATAATTGTGGAATTCGTTACATACATCATGTGCCGTTCTTAACTGAATTTATTGACACATGTATGTATCTACATATAAAAATATCAAAAAAAACAACAAAACAATTTTACCCTTGAATTTACAAAATTATTTACATAGAATTTCACCGACATTTATACATGTCATGAACGTGCGTGTTCCCTATTCTCGCCGGTGGATCAATTCACATCATCAAACATGCGACTAAGTGCATCTGCATAAACATTCTGAGCTGACCTGTACTTACAAATGACCGTATTCAGAGCGTCGCGAAACTCCGGTTCGACCTCAGTCCCGCTCAGCATTTCTTCCGCGTCAAAGTCGCAACAATCCAATTTAAGCGCATAGCGATCTAGCGCGTCTTCGTCACCTGCGTCTGTCACGGTCGTAGAACTAAGCACATTCAAGTACTCTGTCCGCTGGTGGTATCTTTTAAGCATATTAATGTGATAGACGCGGGGTTCCTTCCGCCCCGGCATCTGGACCACATAGTTATGCTCCGAAATTTTCTCGCGAATCTCGCCCGGCCCTATCCACTGAACCGCGAGCTTCCGCGTCCTGTAAGGTGCGAGAACCAACACCTTCGCGCCTATCTCGAAAGTACGTGAGACCGCCTTCCGGTCATACCACACTTTACGTTTCTGCTGTTCTTCAGCCATTCTATTGTGAGCTAGGTCACGGGGGCGTTTCAAACGATTGATTAATTTGAATACATGCTCAACTACAGAATTTTCTTCACTTTCCGCAGTTCCCGCAAGCCTTTCATAAAGAAGTGTCATGGGGGTACGGAGATTCTTCCCGTACACCAATTCGGCAGGAGAGAAACCTAATGATTCGTGCACACTCGTGCGCAACGCGAACATAATAGCGGGAAGCTGGCATTCCCAATCCGTCCCTGCCTCCAAACACAGAACCTTCATAAGCCGGTTCATAGTTCGATGCATTCTTTCGACTGCGTTTGATTGAGGATGATACGGCGAACTTCTCACCAGTTTAATGCCAAACCGCTCGGCGAATTCCGCTGTCAAAGCACTCGTGAAGCAAGTGCCCTGGTCGGTTTGCAATTCGCGTGGAAATCCTATTCTACTGAATAATTCTAGTAATGCCTCAATTACAGTGACCGAAGTTAGGTCCCGTATCGGAATAGCCTCGGGATACTTCGTGGCTAAACACATCGCCGTTAAAATAAACTTGTTTCCGGTGACCGATTCTGGAAATGGGCCACACGCGTCGACATTCACTTTTTCGAATGCCTCGCCCGTTATAGGAACAATTTTCAAAGGCGCGCGAAGTTTTTCGCCGCCGTTTCCTACTCGTTGGCAACTGTCGCAACTACGCACATAGTTTTCAATATCCTTATAGCAATTCGGCCAGAAGAAATATTTGGCCATGGCATCTTTGCTTTTTGTGACCCCCAAATGGCCGTGAGCAACTTCATGACAGAGTTTTAAGATCGTGCCACGATACACCCGCGGTATTACTAACATAGTGAACTGCTCTCCGCGCTTACTATGCCGGACACGAAACAATAGGCCGTTTTCCATAACATAATCGCGCCGATCCGTCTCGGGTCCTTCCGCACGCTCAATCAACGGCGCGAGCTCCTTGTCTTGTCTCTGAGCTGTAGCAAATTCGGTGGGGTCCAAACGAGCCAAAGCAATGCTACCGAAATCTAATTCAGATTCCTGATCGTTTGATTCCGAGTTGCCCGGGGCGTCGACCTCGCCCTGACCAACTCTATTGTCATCCTCGGTTTCCTCCGAAGCGGTTACCTGGAACGCGTCCTGATCTCGGCCGTTTCCTGTACTCTCGGCAGGCTCTACCGCCTCTATTGTCTGGGGCCCTTCCGCCCTTACGCGCTCAGCAACTGCTTGCGCCCTAGTCCGCACAGCGCAGATAGGCTGTGGTTCTAAGAAACCTTGCTTTATTTCTTTCAAAATCGTAGCAGAACGATTACTAAAAATGTAATAAGGCAAGTCGCAGTTCTTCGCGACTGCGGCCTCTGTAACAAGAGTACCGAATGGCCCTACAATCTCTACCTTGGCTACCGGTAGATTTTTCGGCGCTTCGTCCAGGGGCTGCTGAACCCATACGGACTCGCCGGTGTATTGTGTCGGCGTGACGTGCTTTGCGTTGATGACGTCAATCGTCGCACCCGTATCACGGAGACAGGTGACTGTTTCGCCGCAAATTTTGGCAAGAAATGTGTGTGGAGACAATAACTCTGGCGCACTAGCGTCGGCCACGTGACACATCTTCTCGCTAGGTTTATTGTTATATTGAGGACAATATTTTTTTATGTGACCTGGTTTTTTACATAAGTAACACGTCCGTTCTTGCGGCTTCTCGAACTCCGCGTTACTAGCTACCTTCGGCACTGCCGTTTTGGAAGTGGTCGGCGCGCTTTCCGTCGCCTTCGGCCATTTCCGTTCGCCTGCCTGCTCTTTATTGCCGAACCGCGAGAAATCCTTCTTATATCCGCTAGCCCGGTTGTTTTCGTAGGTGTCCAGCCTTCGTGCCAAATCTTGGGACGCAGAAACCTCACCCCACACATCAATGAAATGGTCACGCATAACCGCCGGCACCTTTCGCTTCATCTGGTCTGTTACAATGAGATCTAGCAATTGCTCAAATGTTTCGATCTTTAAACCTGAGACCCATTTTTTACAATAACTAGCTAATTCACGTGCATAGACGTTCCAAGTGGTCTTTGCACCTTTTACGTGACTACAAAACATCTGCCGGCACTTTTCTGCCGTGAACTTGTACATATCTAATAATTGTTCTTTAATTAGGTCATAATCTTGATCCGGTGAATCGGATCCTACTACGAGCCAGTTGTTCACCTCATTAGGAAGTAAACCCATTAAATGGCTTACCCATTCGACCGGCGCAATGCCAAGCTGGCGAGCATGCGCCTCGAAAACACTTAAAAACAACGTAATATCGTCGCCTTCGCCTTTGAATTTGTCCATGACTTGGCTGATACGAATATTAGTTCGATTTCCCGTGTCGCTACTACCTATGGAAACACGCGTGGGAGCCTGATTCGTTAGTTTTAACTTTTCAAGTTCAAATTGCCGTTCGCGTATTCTTTCCTGCTCTTCGCGTTCTTCGCGTATTCTTTCCTGCTCTCTCTCTTCGCGTAATCTTTCCTGCTCTCGTATTTCTGCAACCTGTTCTTTTTCTTGGTCAGCGAGTTGTTTCACGAATGATTCCTCGTACTGCTCGCTTTCCGTAATGATTGATTTAAGTTTAACAACGGTTTCGTTCCCTTCTAATGTTTCCCCCATCTCCATCGCGACCCTAACAAGCACCTCTTTCCTATAACCCGCTAAGAAAGCCATTTTGCCTGAATTGATCCCCGGCCAGAACAAAAAACACACTTACGTTCAGTTGACCTCGGTGTCGCGTGAGCGCCTTCTGGATCCGGGTTGTGGCCTCCTTCCTTCCTCTCGTTCAGGTCGGTCCGGGATGTCTTCCAGTTCCGGTACCAATCTCAGCAGCTCCAGTTCCAATTACCAGTACCAAGTTTTAGAAAAGAAAGGTTCCGAGTCGGATTGTACCGCCCCGAAACTACCGTACCGAAACACCGCACTTTTCGGTTTCTCGTGGCGTGCGCGACACTGCCGGCGCCACGTATTTACGACGCGTATGCACGTTTAACTGCGTACACTGTCTTTACGCGTGCTGTTCTGATTAATCAGCGCGCACCGATGGCTCTGATGCCGCACTGATGTCCCCGCGGATGCTGCTGCAGACTTCCGCGTTCCCCGTTCGTTGCGAACGTAGTAACTGCTTCCCCAAAGCTGAGATGTGAGTCTTTAATCTGCTGTAACCAATTATTAACTGCAATTGGCACAACCACCCGGTGTGAGTTCTAAGCACCACTGCAACCAATTTTGAACTACAATTGCAACAATTGGCGCAGGCACTCCGGCGTGAATTTACAATAACCGCTGCTACCAATTTTAGACAAGAAAAATGGCAGAATTGGTGCGGGCACCCCGACGTGAGTTTACAATAGCCGCTGCCACCAGTTTTAGAAAAGAAAAGTGGCAGAATTTGCTGCGAGCGCCCCGACGTGAGTTTTCGATAACCGCTGCCACCAGTTTTAGAAAACAAAAATGGCAGGAATTGGTGCGGGCACCCCGACGTGAGTTTTCGATAACCGCTGCCACCAGTTTTAGAAAAGAAAGGTTCCGAGTCTGTGACGTACTAGAGTGAAAAACACAGACGACTGTTCTGATTGAATAAATACAATATATTTACAGATTTTTTACAATTAATGTACAATGATATGATACAAAAATCTAGCCCCTTGGCAACCTTTCAATTCTCTTAGCCGCGAAACCCCGCGACCGTCCCCTAGGCCTCGCCCAGAACCACTGCTTCGGAAGCAGCAAAAAGCAACGCGAAGTGCGAAGCTGTCGGACATAGAGTCCCGTAACTACACCAGTTACATGGCTTGTTGCCAAACCGATCTTCGACCCGAAGATCACGTGCAAGGATTGCACTGGAGATACCTCTCGTCTTTCGACACCCAGCGTATCCCGCGAGGCTCGTGTCGGCGCGGCCTTAAATATCCGCCGGCTCGCCCCCACCCTACAAGCAGCGGGCGTCGCTGGCCAGCCTTTCCAGAGCTACAACCGACATCTCTTAGACTCGCATCACGAGCGTCCTTTTGAAGGAAATTCCAGCCGGGATTCCTGAGGGCTTTTCCAACCGGCGCGGCGTGGCGCCGCCACCCTCCACCCACATCCGGCTTACCGCGGGTTTCCCCGAAGCGGCCCGACGCACCGGCGCCGGACCAGGCGACGCTACAGTACCATATTTTACACACTTTGCTATTTTCATAATTTTTTATTTTACCAATATTCTTTAATTTTATGATTTGTTTTGAAAAGAAGTATTTTCAAACAAATCAGAAGTTTTCCCTACATTATTACTGCTCCGTTACTACAGCTGCTACCTTATCATGAAGACGAGTGATGTTCTTACAGTCCAGTTGTCTTATTGTCTCATACAGTCCAGATGCTCCAGTTGTCTCATTGTCTGAAAGTGCCCATCAACGACTGAGATCATTTTCACCTTTAGGTGTGAAAAGTATCATTAAAGACATGTTTCGTGACCTTTAACCTGAATTTTCGCGTAACTTTCAGCAACGCCGACGCGTAACACTTCAGTGAGAAAGCTGCAAATCATTGTTTGCTGGTCGTATATATCGCCAGTTTGTACGATGTCTTCTATTGCGTCTAGTCTGGCTGCAAAGCTACGTTCCTGGAGAGCAATAGATGAAGCTTTTACATCATACTTTTTTCGATGCTGCAAATAAATCAACATAGCTGTAATTTCACTGAGTCTTTCTTTCACTTTTGCACATAGCACCTTAAATGGTTCATTGCTTAAAACTGTCTTGCTTCTCTAAAATAATCGAAATGTTGTGTCTGCCGTTATTAGGGCAAAATAGTCCCTCGATAGTCGGCTCTCTCAATAATCTAAGTCGATAACGATGACTTCAATTATTTCATCCTTTATTCGTTTAACCAGATCGTTTTAAGAAATGATGAATATTTCTGAGACCATTGTGTTTTTCCCGCGCAGTAAGTAAAAAGGCTGAATATGAAAGAATAAGTAGTACGAGGATTCTAAAACATCAATAATATTTATTATCATCAGGCGTTTCAAAATTCCCTACAGTATCGAGTTTTGTAGCAATAAAATATATTGATAATAAAATATTTGGAAACATTCCCTTAAAAATATTAGCAATTGCTATTTCCATTATTTAATAACATTAGATTATATAACTACAGTAAATTATGTAACTAACTTTTTTATTTTCCTTCTTTTCGATCCTAGAAGAAAACAATTGACATATTATGCCTTGTAAAATAAATAAATAACAACGGAGAAACAATATTTTCCGCCAAAGAAGTTTCATTTACTTTTCTGGAGATTTTTGTCTGTTCCATTAAAATGAGTCAAAATGTTTAAAATGCATTACCAGAAAACAAGTGAAGTTCATGAGATCATCGGCATGAACAGGACAGTAAGTGAACTGAGGAAGGTTTTCTGTCGGCCGTCGAATGTCGTCCGTTCCAGCCTCAAGTGTTAAAGACTCCTGGACGAATCTGCTCTCTAAAAGTTCATTTCCTGCCTACAGAAACAGTTGAATCCCCGTCGACATTCCCGACGGCAATGCTAACTTCCCTTTCCAGTGCTTTTCAAAAATGTCTCCCGAAAAAAGCGGGTTCGGGAAGTCAGAGGTCACACGTTTTGTGAAGCCAAACATGTGAACCGAGCCTTCCATTCTCGAAAATTAATTACTAAGTCCTCTGAAAGCCTCAGTCCCTTTTATGTGCTTTTTTCTGTAAAGAACGACCCTTCTGTGATATTTCTGGGCTGGGGTTTAATTTGGAGTATAGTTTCCTGAATGAAGTAGTCAGATATTCTTTTGTCCGTTTTGTCGATTCGAACGATTTCGACACTAAAGACATGGTATTATTCTCTTTTACAATTATTGCTTTTGATTGGATTAATTCTTTTGAGGATGTAATGGAACGAAGAGTGATTCAACATAAATTATACACTCATCTTCAAGGAAAGAAATAATTAAAGAACATTTGGAAAGCTACCAAATCTGATCAATAACATAGAATGGAACAAAAACTGCACATTTCACAATTCTTGTGTTACGAATATTGCGAAACTAACTAAATGTGTTACTGAATGAGCGTGTAATTTGTTTGTAGATCATGTTTGATGAGGTATTCACTTTAAATTAGTTCCTAGTTTTAACATATGTTTTCGATTGTACGACGTGCAAAAACTCATTTTTCTGAAGATACTTTAATTCCTATTGACGATCATGTTTACGTATTACAATGGATTTCCCGTCTTTCAAAAACTCTCTAATGACTAACATAACCCGTCTTTTTTTTATTGATTTTGATGGATGTACATAGGTCAGTTGTAGTATAAACTTTACATATGTTTGATAGACTTACTTACTAACTTATATTTAAAACTTATTTCTAAGACTTAAATCTAACATAAGGTTGAGGATGCCCTATTGGGTCCTCTATTGTGGTTCAAATTCGGAGAAGGTTTTGAGGAATATATTGTAGGGGTATCTGTTAACAAAACCCGTCTTAAAACCTAACCTCGCAACCTCAATTACACAACATTCTCAATTCCTCTCCAGACCAGTGTCGCGCTCGATCAGCTGGAAAGCTTCGCCGCCATTTGCTGCACTTTCATTGGTCGAGAGGCTTCGCGTTCCCGGGCCGAGACACATGTTGACCATCCTTCCCGTTCCCGTCAAGCTTCGCGTTCCCGTCGTGTTGTGTACACCTTCCTGAGGTGTTCGACTTTCAACTTTCTATAGGTTCCCGTTCGTTGCCATTACCCTTCTCGGACTATTGTGGAGCCGCCTTAGCCCTAGAATACAAAGGCGACCTCTACCAAGTATTATCAAGGCGTAGTCTACTTTCGGTAAGAATAAAGAAAAACTCCTTTTTACAATGAAACATTAAATTTAAAGGACTCAGCATGTATGGTGCGGAGTTACAAAATACATTATAAAGGTTTTTATATATCTAAATAACTTGATTCCCACAGCTCACACTTGCACGGTAATGTCCACACATGTCTTTTGAGAAGTGTCCGCAGTAGTACCTCGTCATGCGACCTTTGTTATGATTGCCGTCGTCGCACTAAGATTGCTAAATGTTCAGAACAACACTACAAAGCTTCAAGACAAGGAGTTAATATTCATTAATAATAGACAATATCGTGCCAAAAAACCGGGAGCGGTAGCTCAGTGCATCAACTGATGTCACTGCAGCGCCTCTGACCGGGAGGTCCTAGATTCGAGTCCTGACGGCGGCAGGATTTTCGACACTAGCTTTTCAGCTAGGTCGAATTCAGTCGCTGTCTGGAGGAGAATTCTAGCGGCCGGCTGCTCTGATCGGTAGTTTTCCGTGGTTTCTCCGATCAACACCAGGCGAATGCCGGAGCAGTACCCTAACAAACGGGCCACGGACCACGCGCGATCTCTCCTTCCCATTCCTTGTCCTATCCTCTCCCCTTACACACACACTTACACTAACATGCACTACACTACCACTTATTCCGGGAGACCGGTCGGGAGCTTAGAGCTTGTCCCGATTGGGGCGGTGCCCCGCTGGTGGGAGAGTCCTGGTTAGGGGGAAACCCCACAAGCCGACGGTAGGCCGGCGCCGGGTCTCGCCATCTAGCGGGAGATCACTGCCATCTCCCGAAAAAAACATGCACTACACTAACGGGACTAATGACCAGAGCAGTTGACGCGCCCGGAAACACGAAAAAATCAATCAATCAATCGTGCCAAAAATAAAACTGACGTAATTACAAAGGCGTAGTCTTCTAGAAGACGCGTGTTGGCGTACACCGGAAATAGGCATGGACACAAGCTTACGTGCATTTCACTGACCAGTCACACAATGAATGTACCTAGAGTTTCGGAAATGGTGAGTGAGGGGAAGTGGTGGGGGAAGCTTTCAACACTAGTTGTGTCGTCTGGCAGTCGACGCCTTTGTAATCTACGGTGAACGGGGGGGGGGAGTGATGACGACAGCAGTAGGCGCTGGAATCGCTCCCTCGAGGGCGTGCGTCTCCTTGGCAGACGCGCGTCCGCGGGTGCCGCCCTCTGGCGCCGAGCGCGCGAGTCCAGAGCAGAGCGCATCCCGGCGCGTGCCAAACTCCGCCGCACAACCCAAACAACAGAGAGAACTTGGGAGTAAATTTGCATGGCCTTCTGCTCAATGGTTTACATTTCATTATATGTGGGGCCCGGCCGCGTCCCGCCGGGCGGAGGCGCATAATTGAATAAAGTATCACGTCCGCGCCGCCCTCACCGCTCCGCGCTGCGCTCCGGCCGCGTGCGGTTTCGAGGGCGTGCGGTTTCGAGGGCGTGCGGTTTCGAGGGCGTGCGGTTTCGAGTGCGTGCGGTTTCGAGGACGTGCGGTTTCGAGGGCGTGCGGTTTCGAGGGCGTGCGGTTTCGAGGACGTGCGGTTTCGAGAGCGTGCGGTTTCGAGGACGTGCGGTTTCGAGGGCGTGCAGTTTCGAGGGCGTGCGGATTCGAGGGCGTGCGCTTTCGAGGGCGTGCGCTTTCGAGGGCTTTCGTCCACTGTTATAGTCGTAGTCCCATAAACGTAGTGCATGTTATATCGCGGAAGTTGAAAGTGCTCCTCCCCGCTAGAATGGTGCTGACCTACATGCCGGCTTCTGAGACCGGGAGAGGTGGCTCAGTGCATCAACTGATGTCACTGCAGCGCCTCTGACTGGATGGTCCTAGGTTCCAGTCCTGAAGGCGGCAGGATTTTTGACATTAGCTTTTCAGCTAGGTCGAATTCAGTCACTTTGTGGAGGAGAATTCTACAGGCTGGCTCCGATCGACAGTTTTCCGTGGTTTCTCCGATCAACACCAGACGAATGCCGGAGCAGTAACTTAACAAACGGGCCGCGGACCGCGCGCGATCTTTCCTTCCTGTTCCTTGTTCAATCCTCCATTATGGTTGCTAAACTATCCTCACACACACACTAACATGCATTACATTACCACACATGCCGGGAGGCCGGTCGGGGACCTATAACGTGTTCCGGCTGACCCGGGCTCCACTGGTAGGAGATACCTTGTTGGGGAACACCCCGTTAGCCGACGGTAGGTCGGCGCCGGATCTGGCCACCTAGCGGGGGAAGACCACCACCACCCAAGCAAAAACTCGCACGACACTTACGGGACTAATGACCATAGGACTAATGACCACGCGCCCGGAATCATTAACAATTAATCAATCTATCGGCTTGTGGAAGTTTCTCTCTCTAGGTATCTCCCACCAGCAGGATACCACCCCAGCTGGGACAAGCTCTAAGCTCGCAATTGGCTTCCCGACATGTTGTCAGTGAAGTGTTTGTGAGTAAGAAGAGAGGATTGAACAAGGAAAAGAAATAAAATAACGCGTATGGTCCGTAGCGCATTTGTTAGGGAGACTGGACCGGCATTCGCCTGGTGTTAATCGCTGAAACACGGACAACTATCGATCAGAGCAGCCGGCTACTGAAATTCTCCTCCAGTAGCACACGGCGATTCTATTAGCTATGTAGTAGCCAGTAGCACAGTCTCCAAACGGCGCATCTATTAGCTATGTAGCTAATGCCGAAAATCCACCACCGTGGAGACTCGAACCCTATCTCCCAGGAACAGCCATCACATGATCCCAACTCGATCACCCAGACGCAGCCGCTACATGGCAACAACTGTGTCCTCAGACAACTCAGCCGGTGAAAATTTTAGTGAACTGTGCAGTGAATGTTTCTGTTGTGCAGCGTTTCATGTCCCATGTAAATATCGTGTAGTATTTTTCTTCTGCTTACTAGATCTTATGAAGTAATATTTAAAATAATGGTTAACATGTTATATTTTAATATTGGAGGCACGTTATGCTTTAACACCCTCTTGAATTTCTTTTAATATGTCAATTCAACGACATCAATGTATTCTATCGCGCGTAATGAGTATACTCATTATTATCGAGTGTACGTACTGCGCTTATACGCGATGCCCCAAGTAAGTTGCGTGGCGGCGATACTTCATTCCAAACAAGTTTGGAATGAATACCACAATAATCGATACTATTGAATACACAAATAATCGATACTATTGAACCCCGAATACTGGAATTTTCAATCAGACGTTTTCAGCAAGGAACCTAAGAATTTGCAATCTTAACCTTTTAAACTGTGGTAAATTATATCAATTTAACTTACAACACCAAAATATGTATCCAGGAAAATGTTAGAAAAAGAGCCATATAATTTCAGTTTAAATTTATTTTCCACTAACAGCTCAGGGAATGAATAGTCTTTTCCAGACTTGTATAATGAATCAATACCGATAAATGATTCCTTCTCAATTTGGCCTATTGGTTATTTTGTTTCCTGGCGCGTCAACAGTCAGTAGCCGTTAGTCCCGTAAGTGCTGTGCATGTTTTATCCAGGAAGTCTCTGTGTCTCTTCCCACTGGAACGTGAGATCCATGGCCACCTACACGTTGGCTTGTCTACACGTGACCTACATGACGCTAGCGTGGCACTGCGTCAGCTGGCAAAAGCTCTGAGTTCTCAATGGCCTCCCGACATGTGTGTGCAGTGTATGCAAGCATATGCGTGCATGTGAACAGGAGGGCTGAAGGATGAGGAAAGAAAGATTGCCCGCGGTCTCGAGCAATCGCCTAGTACTAATTGTTTCACAAAATAATTTTCAATTATTTTGTTAAAAATAGTTGAAAATTCAAATATTAAAGAACGTCCAAATGGACTAATAGTGCCGTGAATTAGATGTCATTATAGAAAGATCAGTTGTACGATGATGTCATTATAATATGTCCAGTTCTAGGTGACATCCAATAAATATACTACGTATGAAATTTAAGATTTCTGTACACCTTTTCATTGCAGCTTTAATGAAATGTAAAATGGATAATGAAATGGAAACTTCGGGCGCAAACTAGCGAGTAGGTCCAATAGTACAATAGCTGGCCACCCGGGAGGCCAAAGGGGCTGCTGCGCACTGGATGACGAAACAGCCAGATGCAGCCAGCAGCGGTGCTTTCGACGCTTTCGCATTAGACCTCATGGACGGGCTTCATCGTGTTTCTGGACGATACGATGCGGCACGGCACGTGACTATTCGGAGAGGTCTGTCAGGCCCGAGACAGCGCGGAAGAAGACTCTTCAGGAGACCCAATGGGAGTGCAACGCTCCCTCGAAATAACGAGTATGCTCATTCCGAAGAACGTTCGGCTTGCATTCATCACGTGAAGTGTGCGGCAGCTATATTCGGAATAGACGCCATGATTAACAGTAATACGTTTGACAAATATATGTCCTTAAAAGCTTGTGCAAAATATACTAGACTAAATACTTAAAGTAAATAAAAAATAAATAAATAAATAAATAAATAAATAAATAAATAAATAAATAAATAAATAAATAAATAAATAAATAAATAAATAAATAAATAAATAAATAAATAAATAAATAAATAAATAAATAAGTAAATAAATAAATAAGTAAATAAATAAATAAATAAATAAATAAATAAATAAATAAATAAATGAAATTCAATAGAATATAATAAAATGAAATGAAAGGAAACGAAATTAAAATAAAATAAAATAAATATATCCGCTGCAACCAAACGACCAAACCATTCATCACCTGTGTCAAGTGCCCTAGCGATGTGCATTTTTGGAATAGACCATCATTAGCCGTTGCCAACACAAAAGCAGAAGGGTCACCTTAAGCCGATTACTTGCTCGAGAGCGCCCCCTCGACCACCAAGTGAAAATTCAACCAAAATTCCCTGATAGACGCCCTAAGAAGTGTAGCAACATTATTTGCACTAGTTTGTACACATTAAGGCGGCTCCACTTACTCATCGCTGTGGTGGCTTCACACATTCCCGATGTTCGCTCCCTCTGGTGTGCTCCAAAGCCCGACATTGGTAGGGCGAGCCAGCCGAACTCGTGGCTCGGAAATAGCAAGCAATCCATCTCCACTACCAGGGATCGGCGAGTGGTGGCTCGCTTCTCGCCGAACACCGAATGTTTGAAGTGTGGAGCCGCCTGAAGCAGCGAGATTTTATTTTCTTAGTAAAAAGGACCAAAAGGTATGGTTGCCATCCTTCGGAAAACCTTCACCCGGAGATCATGCATTCTGGGGGGGGGGGGAGGGGTTGGTAGAAGACGAAAAATAGATAGGTACATAAATTCACATATTACAAAATAATACATGTGTTTTGTTGCCATTAATTATTACACAATAATAATAAATTAATAATGTTAATAACCAAAAAAATACTAACAACCAGTACCAATATTTACTTGGACTAGATATTAAGCTCAAAATAGCGTATTGAGTTCAGTTCGTGAAATGAGATCTATTTCCTTTTGGTCTTCTGATTTGAAAACACTTTCTTCAATAACCTGATTTTGGCTGGCTGACTAAAAAATTTGAAACATTTTTCACATGACTTCTCATAATTCAGTTTAGTTAATAGTTCCTCTCTTACTTATATTTACCTCACTGCTATTATCGGCCCACAAATTAACGTGTTAAACAAAAAACGATATATGTAATACGATACATAACGTAATATGATAAAATAAGTGTTCAACAACAAACGTAATATGATAAAAAATATGTTCAACGTTAGCATTGCTTACAGAAATCGATAAAATAACGAGTGATCAGTGCAACATACAGCACGCTGAGCAAATTACATGCGCAACTGTGCTTGAGCGGGTCGGATAGCGGCTGGCGGTTTCAAGCAGGTAAACTGTCGGGAAGTATGCTAAATCCCAATCCCCTAATGCCGTTCAGAGGAGGAGAGCAGGTGACTGTCGCGGCCATGAGTTCAAAGAGAAAGGTACGCGCCTGCTTGTTTGGCGTCAAAAGAAAGTTGTATTGACAGGAACAATGATTCCTTCGTAAAATGCTTAAAAGTTAAATAAGCTTGCGATATACTCGTAAAACATACTCAAGTAGATTTAATAACAAACTTTTCATGTTTTAGTTTCACAACAAATATGATCCAGAAATGTACACATGCTTTATACGGTACTCGTAGTTTTAAATGAATGTTGACTGACTATCCCTTCAGGTCGCCTACGACCTCTGGAGATCTTCAAGATTTTCATAGGAAGAAGGTCAGGGTCTTGGCATCTCTTATTAGTCAATTATTAATTCCAGATTCAAAGAAGAAATTATTATTATTATTATTATTATTATTATTATTATTATTATTATTATTATTATTATTATTATTATTATTATTATTATTATTATTTTCTTTTTGAAATATTCTAACTTTGAAAATAAAAACAGTTTTCACTGAGCGGACTCGGTAGTAAGTACATAATTATCACTGGTTAAATGGTCACTGAAATGTAACACAGACACACACAAAACAAGTTATCAGACCCAAAGACTTGAAACATATTTCCCTATGTATTTCGACGCGCTGAATCCGAAACTGAGACCAGAATTGCGTCATCACCCTCCTTTTTTTTAATCGCGAAAAACCGTCGTGAATTTTTTTGGGGGGGGGGTGTCAGATCCAAAGACTTGACACATGTTTCTCTATGTATGTCGAAATGATAATCGAAAAGGTTCTGGTAATATGTTAGGAACAAACATTTTCCTTTTAATGGAATTCAGTATTCAAGCTACGTATTTCAGCAATACCGATGTACATGAAATTATTTGAAACCAAAGAGCGTCTAAGAAGCTCTCTCTCTCACTGGCGTCTGGTGGTCTCCCACGCATTGCACCATGTCACCACGCCACGCCACGTCACAAGACAAAGAAATCATATTTCCCTCGGATGGCACGCCGCGCTCGGCGTGGTGTCCGAAGAAAATACGAATTTTTTTTTTTTTTTTTTTTCCTGTCTTCGTCTGACACTAGCTGCAACTTAATTTTATGAATTTTGCGCGTTATTAAAAGTACACGAGTTCAATCAATTATTAACGATTTTGAAAGCAATATTTTTGATGTTGGAGAATTTATTTTCATTTGATGTTAGGATTATGTACATTTGATGAGTCCTTTGTGTAAAGTTGGCCGTTCTGGAAGAAAGCCCCGTTCTGTCTCTCACTGTGAGACGTAAAATGTAGGCACCACACCTTCTAATTCACACTCAATGATTTCGTAGCTGAAGTAACTTTGCTGTTAAGAGTATTCAACGTGCCGCCACAACGTGTTACAGTCGAAAGGAAACTCCCGGATAGTCTTTTCAAAAGGCAAAAAACTAGCAGTTTTTTGTCTTTTATTGGTAGAAACACTCCAAAGTCGTGTAAACGTGTGTGCTTCATTATGATGACTAACCCTGAAATTTCGTGTACGGAAAAAGGACAAACTACAAAACTAATCGTTTGCCCACGATTCCAAAGGTTGAAAAGGCGGAAAGAACTGTCCAATCGTCCAATCACTCTTTCACATCGCTACAGTTAGCCTAGACTGCACTGCGCAGAATATAGGCACTGCGTGTGGCGAGCTCTTTTCTCCATGACTCATGAAACTCCCCGCGCCACGTGCGCCAGGATCGCGTTGGAACTTGTTGGCACCGCCGGGGGGTGCGGGTGAGAGGTGGATCGGCAGTTGGAGCGGAGAGGGGGAAGTAGGAAGGAGGGAGGGGGGTTCACAACGAGGGGCCAAGCACGCGGTTTTCCCAGCAGTGGACGCCATGCAACGGGTGTGTATGTATTTGTGAATGTGTGTGTGTGATATCATGTGGAATGCGTATAGTGATGTCGCCGGTGCTGTGTGCTGACATTCAAGTGAGTGGTAACCCAAGATTTTGTTTTACTTAGTTGCTTTCACAATACAGAGAGATAGTTAAATAACCTTGGGTTGTTCATTGTGGTAACACTGATTTCGAAGGAGAACCTCGAACAAAAATGCGAATATTTTGGTGGAATGAATGTTAGAAGAGGTTATTGTTCTACATTTGAATTATGTTTACATCACCGTTATTATTATTATAATACATGTACCATTTAACATTCTACTATTTTTATGATACATGTTTTCCCAAAACACTTGTTGCTGATTTCTCTGTTGTAAGTACTGCGAATGTCCGACTTTTCCTTTGTTGACTAAAATGTTTAGAAACAAAAGGTTGAATGTTCGGTGGGTTGCACTCGTTTAATGTAAGGAGGACTTTTAGGGCCTCATGAGCTTAATTCAGCAAATGTTGATGTGGGACTAATGAAAATAGGTGATATATAGTTATTGTTTATCGCTATACAACTTGGGGATAATACAGTAGTTATGAGGGATTACATCTGTGGATAGTGTTGTACATTGCGAGCATGATTAGAAGTTTATTTCCCATATTATATGTTATTGTCTATTCATTATAATTTCAAATCTCATTTGGCAATTCTAAATTCTAAGACCATACTTATTTCAGGCAAGTCAAAAGTATTTACATTCTTACTTGAGTTTATGGGTTTCTTCAGGTAACAGTAGTTCACAATTGCCCTATTAGAAATACCAATTCAGGAGAAAATAAAACGAAAAAGCAGTTTTAAAAACAGTTTCATTTCATATTAAATCATGGGAGAGAAGAAACAGATTTCTAGACATATTCAAATGTTCTGACACCTTATCATGTTGTAGAATAGAGATATTTACAGATCCAGATGTACAGTACCAACTCCACTAATCTCCTTTAAGTTTTTGTTGCTATTATATTCTTTGTATGTAGTCCAGTGTAGTGAAACCCTGTCAAACACTAGAATATTTAAGTTATTATTGTGACCAATCGTCTGAATTATCTTAGTTTTATTTTGTAATCTAATTAGTGGGACTGAATACTATATTATTTATGAGATTTGGCAAGTTGTATGTAGATCATCTGTGATCCTTAGTATTTCGGAAGGATATATTCGAAGGATATAGTATATTCGGAAGGATTTTGGTTGCCAGCAACAATTCCCATTAAAAAGACAGCATTGTTGTCAGTATAGTAATAGTAATACATACAAAAATGATGTATGACATACTGCAATACTTCATTTTTTTATTGGACTAGAAAAATTAAATTATTTGCACCTTTGATTACTTTGGTGATGTGAAAGTCCCTTGGAATACGTTAGTCTTTTTTGAAGCCAATATATTTTATATTATCAACTTTTTGGACTTAACAGTATTAATCAGAACATTTAATGTTTTTGTGGGGGGCACTTGTCATAGTATCTAAAAGAAATATATCTGATTGTAATAATATTAAATGATAATTTATTGTCAGCAAGCAACATGAAAGTGTTAAAACATGGTCATTGATAGCTTTTTCTGCTCTGTTTTTTTTTTTTTGTGCATGACTAAATAACTACAAACAATAAATGAAATAATTCGATCTCTGTTAATTTAGACAATCAAACTCTCACGATTAGCGATTCTGTTTTATTTTCTGCGCTGTTTAAGGCTGGCTAGTTTTAATAAAAGCATTATCAATGTAAGATCTATATCCTTGTAGAATTCACGACCATGATGTAATGAAGGGTGTTTCATGAGGTTTGGTCGGAGTAGAGAAAATTAAAACATTAGTTTGCAACATTTTGGAATCTTTTAATTCCATCATCAGGGCTAGTGTACAAAAAAACAAGGCATGAAGACAACATCAATATAAATATACAATACACAAATTAATAATATGATATGCATATCATGTTATTCATCGTTGTATTGTTGGCAAACTTATGTTTTAATTGTTTCTACTCTGACCAAATCCCATGAACTACGACCCTCAAGATCTATATTGTTTTAATCCTACATTTTACTGAGCGGGTACAATGTGTACCCACTCAGTAAACGTAGTGGGTACAATACGTACCCACATTATGTTTTTTTTTTTAGTTACTGTTTTAAAACATACTTAGAGCAGTTCGTGTATTTGTTCATTTAGCTTTTATTAGTAGTTAAAGATGCTTAATGGTTTGTTTGTTTTAACATATTTAATAATATTGTAACTTTTTACATATTTAATACTACCAAATAATCAGAAAACATATACCGGTAGTGCTTTACAGAAGACGTTGGCCCCTATTTTAACCCTATCATAATTACAACTATTTTTAAAATGTACAACAAAAGATTTAAAAGATCCCCATCCCTTCTCTTTTCCATTTAAAGATTCAGGGTCTGAGGAGGCTTTTATCTTAAAGTAAGATTTGCATTTAAAAAAATTAAATAAATTGATATTTTCTAATTAAAATAAAATTTGCCTTCTGTACTTGCCAACAGGAGCAACTATATCCAGAATCCATGTAATAGTCTCGTGTTCTCTATTAAAATATTTATTTTATTTATTTTGAAAAAAATAACAGGTCCAAATTATACCCAGTCAGTGAAACGAGAAAAATATTTAGCTTAGAAAATGAAGGGTTTAGTTGAACTAAGGAAGTCTGAAGTGTACTATTAATGTTTAAAAAAATTGCAAATGTTGATTTCACTTGTTGAATTAATAGCATTCAAATTCTTTTTCAAATTGCAAATTATCGTAAGAAATTATTGTTGCATTCTATATTTGCAACTATGAAATATCTCAAGCAGGGCAACTAAAAATCATGAAAAAAATGTATTTCAATCAGTTTTATATAATTTAAATTTGATTTAAGTTTAAATATTCAAATTATGGAAAATTTTTAGAAATTTGGAAAAAGAGATCGAGATATGGTCAGTATAAAACAGGGCTATCCCACATTGACACAGTTATGAGATATTGAGGATTTTATTAAAACTTTCATAAAATAACTCTGAAACAGTGGATCAGTAAAATTGATAGCGACATAAAAAAGTGTAAATGATGATTAAAAGAATTGCAGAAGTGTTGGTGTCTATTTTGAAACTAATTTTTATTGCACTAGACAAAGTTCCTTTTACTGGAACACTTTTAGATCCAACAGTTATGAAAGAACTCGCTTCCATAGAGTGACGGTAAAGTATGCAAGCCATGAAAAAATAATTACAGAAAAAGAAATGAACTTTGTAAAACAACATTTATTAGAATCGGCATCTTCAGCTAGTGTGGAACAAACTTTTTCCGCATTTAGATGTAACCAACCAAAATATAGAATATGCTTTGGAATAGAATGAGCACTGAAATTGGTGTTCTTATTCAATTAAATAATTCATAGAAGTTGTTATAGTTCTTTGATTATTAATAAATAAATATTTTTAATGTTTTAATTGGCAATTTTTTCTCCGTTACCTTAATATTTTTACCCATTCGTTGTAAAATTTACAATAAATTATATTTTTGATTTAAATCAACATTTTTTTGTGAATTATTTGATTTAAATCATCCAAACCCTGATCTGAAGTCTGGTCTGAATATGTTACCTCAACTTGGATATGAATTGCTCATATTTACTGTTATTTTTATGTTGTC
This sequence comes from Teleogryllus occipitalis, assembly GCA_011170035.1. Classification (NCBI taxonomy): domain Eukaryota; kingdom Metazoa; phylum Arthropoda; class Insecta; order Orthoptera; family Gryllidae; genus Teleogryllus; species Teleogryllus occipitalis. The sequence goes on along the minus strand of BLKR01003001.1, from coordinate 36,120 downwards.
AATCATTTTCAAAGTAAACAAGTTTTCAATTTACCTTAAGTTTCAACAATAATATGGTTTTGATATTTTCATTTACAAAAACTACATATATTACCATTCTGATTGATTTTTACTGTCAATGTAGTGCAGTGTGTAGCTTTTTTATGTTATAGTTTTGTGGCAACGGAAGTTGTTTATTTTTCGTCACAGTTAGTAATACAGGTTTTTTCTGTGGATAAGGCTATTTGGAATACTGTCCAGCTAACTTGATGTTGATAAGGAGTTAATTATTTTGTGCATAATCTAAAACACGTTTTTATTTGTGGGTTGTTTTTGTTTTTTAATAGTCATTCATCACTTATTCATTTGAGAAATGACTTTCATTGAAATAGAAAATTAGTTAAAATGTTGTTAGTGAATATTCACCAATGGCTTGGTGGCAAGGCGGGAGACTGAAGCCCCTTGCTGATTTGGTACTAATGCATATTTCTAACTCTAAGATTTATATTTAAGTTCCATTGATTTAGTAACAATAGTTGCATTCCAGTGTGACTGCAACTTGGTGTTACAAATAAATTTATTATCTTAATTTAAATATTAATTACTTGGGAATAGAGCCTATTTCATGATTTACAGTGGAACCGATTTTTCTGTCAATTGCTTTACAATGGACATGTAATTAATTCCTTTTTACACTTTCTGTTAATGCAATTAGAATAAAAGTCTTAATTATTTCAAACTTTTTATCTTTGTAAATGTGAGCAAGTACGTACTAGCAATTACACAATAAATTTTTATATTATGTCCTGGCCTTCCATATTTTAAGGGGTTGGAACAATATAAAAATTAACCCTCATTTCACACATCTAAAATAAAGATCTTAGAATTTAGGAACAAAGAAGTATCCAAATGCTGTACAAATTGGTCCATAGTGTGTCAATATGTGTATCCAAGGCAACAGTGTGTGTACATAAGCTGAAAAATAACATGATTTACAAGAAGTTTGTTTTCCCTGTGGATTTTTATGTTTGCTTGGAAACGTTTATGTTGCACTGACCCTATCAAGGAAGTTCGTTTAAACTGATACATCTTGCATATCTGATGTACTATAAAAACTTACATACATTATTCTGGTAGTATTATACACCTCAACAGGTATACCAAGAGTGGGCTGCAACAACAGAAATGCACTGAACAATACCACACGAGTTGATCTAAAAGAAGTCCAATCGGACTCAAGAGGAGCAAATAAAAAACCCTGTATTACACTGCCAATGAATTAAATCTTTTAACAAAAATGGCCTTCACAAATACGGCTATTATATATACAGATTTACAGTTCCTTACTCATCAAAACTATGAAAGAAGGTGCTGTTCCATTACATAAAACATGAAGAGCAAATATTTAATGGCTGCGACCTTTTCCTTAGAGCCGTGCTGTCACATGACATCAGTTGTGTGTACTTGCACACTGTACTGGCACACTAAGTACAAGAATTGATTGGGTATGTGCAACATGAAAATATGCAGAAAAACGCAAAGAAATATTTGCATTTTTGAATCAAAATCAAAATTTTCTTTGTTTTGTATTTTTTTCCCTAGTTCCTAGATACCTAATGAAACCTTAGACACCTCACACATGGTTTGGGCCTGTATGTCTATACCAATATCTTTCAATATGTACATGCATTCAAAATTAGTACTATTAAAGATTACTGTGTGATAAAGTCTCCTGGAATAAACACTGGCACCTATACACTTATTATTATTGCATGTATATATAATAAACACACACACACATCCTTTTGATAATCAAAATTAATGTTGATATGTACAATTACTGAATTCATGTTTATGATTATTATAAACAATTATCAAATTATTTATATCTTGTGCATTCTTACAGTTTAGAGTAATAAAATATTTTTAGGTGTAAACTTAATCAGCTTTGATGCTTCAGTATCTGTTCGAATTCTTCGTTAAGAGCACTTGCTTTATTACCATTCTTCAGAATTATGATAATTGGTTCATCACCAATATTATCAATTTTCCAGCTAAAGTTATTTAAATCGGTGTTATTTAGGTTTAATTTCTTTATGAAGATTGTCTTCAATTGTTGAATTCAGTTAGAACTAATTATTTTATACATTCATATATTTCATGCTAATTCATTAATTTTATCAGTTCACTTTGAGTTACATAGTTAAATTTCATGTATGGTGTCTGATTTGATGAGAGAGATTCATGCAAATTCCAATCTGCTTTATCACATTAACTGTGCTTTCAGCAATTTTAATACTTTTGCTGCTGTTACTCATTACACATTTTGGGTAATACCAACCCTTGCATGCAGTGGCCTAACCATATATAGTAATAAATCTGTTCCTACTAATATTTGATATTACGAAAGAATCTCTCAAATTTTGTTGATAATATTACTTTTCTACTTTGGCACACTATTGATAAAATTGATCTGTAAATATGTTATCATTTATTTGCCCTGCTATGTTCTATTGTAATGGACCTATTGTTTTCCCAATAAAAAATTATTTTGTCAGATAAAAAACAACTTTTCATTTCAAATTTTGTAATAAAAATGCTCATAGTTCTGAATCCTTTCAGTAACCAACGATGAAATTTTATAGGCTTAAAGTACAAGTATCTAGAAGTATTTTTATTTTTGAAAATGAAAAAAGATGATGTATTTTCACAATTGATTTTTAAAGATTTACCAATTTATTTCCTATATGACCTTGAAACTTTTTTGTTCAATTTTTCTGTTGTCTTCAGTGGATAGTGTTAACAAAATATTAGACGAAACTTTAAATATAGAATCTTAGCTTGGAATTTTTTTAATGCAACAAACCCGGAAAATTTATTAAAATCATTAAAAAATTGAATTATTTTCAGATAAAAAATAACGTTCCAAAAAAACAAAAAAATCTAATTATTTAAAGATGCTGAATCCGAAAATATATTGACTTTCGAACCTTCAATTTATTTTGGCCGTTTTGACAAAGAATGTCCTTTATCAAAATTAATTCCGTGCTACTAACTTCCCTATGATTGAAAACACTAAACCCAATCTTAACTGAAGATGCTCGTACCGTTTGGTCAAAATGCGTCCGCTCTGGCCAATGTCGCAAGAGAAAGAAAGTGAATGTTATAAAATTTATACAAGACTACGGCTTGCACTGTCTCCTCTATACATTCTTTTAATATACTCTACGAGGCCCCCCTTCGCACAATTAAGAGCGCCATCCCCGCGAGCGGAGAAGATTTGTTTTCCGATCGCCCGGACAAAGTGTATTCTTTGACTATTCGTATTCTATATGCATTCATTTTCGTTTTATATACCTACATTGTCTTGATGTGTGTATACATTCTCTTCTTTTATGTTCAAATAAAACCGAGGGGGTTATGGATTATATAACTCATTACACATAGTGTAATGTGTTATTCATTACACATTTTGGGTTATGCCAATCTTTGTGTACAGTGGCATAACCAGGATTTTTCAATGAGGGGGGCTGGAGGTGTGGTGGCCAGCCAACTTGATTTTTTTGCATAGAATTTTTGATTTATGTTTAATTAAAAATTTATTTTTTACTGATACGTTATAGCTTGTTATTGCTTTCGATATGTAGCACTGCATAACTTACTGGATCGTGGTTACAAGGGATACATGAAAATAGTTCAATGAGGCTACATGCTTTCTTATAGAGGGAACCAGTTGCTAAATTTAGAAAAAATCCTCTTACACGCAGTGTAGCCAGAATCCGTTTTGTGGGTCCTCGATAACGAATGCTACTCTAGCAGATAAACCGTTCAGCTGATTTTCTTCAAAATATTTCTTCTAATATTTCCCAATTGAACTGGCAGATGTCGCGGCCCCTTGAATTTGAAATCAATATTTTAATTGAGGGAGTACTTTACATGAAGCCTCTTGGATCTTTTCAGTATTTGTAAAAAAAACGGCCCCATCGTTTTTTATTAGATTTTCATGTTGGATAGTGTGAATGACGTTTGAGAAAATGCTACAGGTCTCATTTCCGTTAAAAATCCTGATTTTTCGAAAATTGCAAAAATTCAAAAGTTTATCACCGTCTTCCTGCAACTACAATTTTGATTTTTTCCCGTAATGAAATGTGTTCATCAAAACAGTTCTTCAAAAGAGGTCATGATCAACATTTCGAAAATACTAGTATTTTTTGCATACGCATTTTTATCCTCGTATGTAGGAAAGAACTGTAAAGATAGTGATGAAGGTCCTATTTTCCGGCGCACATGTAATTCGGGATTGTAAATTTGAATTTCGCGCGCTTTGTTTCAGGCGTTGCCCGGTCGAAAAATGGCAACACAGGTTTGAAAAGTCATCGAATTCATCTCATTGTTGTCGGTCATAATAATAAAATGCTGTAGATAATATTTTTATGAAGGGAAACAGATTGAAGGAAGGTAATAAATTTTATCTTAAACTAACACACACACTTCTATACTTTAAGAAGTTCTAATCGCTGATTATGGTATTAAAAAATTGAAAGCTCACTTCAAATGTAATCAAGACAGCCTTGTGTGAAATTATTCTTGCTTTTCTGTATTCTGTTTCTTAAATACTGTAACATTTAAATTTATTTATGTTCGTTTCTTTTCAAAAAATAAGAAATGACTACTTTTCCTGACAATGGAAATAAATGCAGATAAGCACGAGAGGCAATTCGTTTCAATTAGACTTTTTGAAGTTATAACAGAGTTTTTGTATGGCAGAAATTACAATATTTTATTATTACGTAACTATTTTCAATCATGCGAGATAGTATGTGTTATTGTAGCACTTCTAATTGTGAATTTTTCGTCGATTTCTCTACTTCGTCTACTAATAAGTAATTTTTTTCACCTTTTCCTGTCATTTTTAAAGCATTATTCGTTTATTCTATTGATTTTACTATCAATTTAATGATACTTGCTTCAAATAATGTTTATGAAATGTAACACATGTTCCACACAGAATTCCTGGGTAGCCTATTCGATTTCCTTGCTCAGAAATTGTAATGTCAGCCGTTCATGTAATCTAAGGTTCCTGTCGTCTACCACCGCAGTTGTGGGTTCGGCTGATTTCGCGATAAGACATGTTTTCTGGCAAAGAACAATCCAAACCAAGTTTCCAAGCTGAGTTCATTTGAACGAAAGGAAGAAACCTCGATTACATTAGTAACATAGTAGGAAATAGTGTGTTTATATTGGCTTCATTATAGAAGTAAAAAAAGAGGCGTTGTTTTGTCGTAGGTGTTTACTTTTGCAGAAAGCTTTTTCGGTCGCATTGCGGCCCTCTTCAGTGCCACAAAAATATCAACATATCTAAATTACAATTAAAATTTTATATATTAAAGAATATCATTTATGAATTTCCATAAAAATATAATTTAAACACAATAACCCATTTTTACTATTTCGTGAATTATTGTGAGAAATATAGGCAATTTTAGAAGTTGTAAATAATTGTCACAAAAAGGCTCCATTTTGTTTCTTAAAATTTTCTCTTTTCTGAAAGTTGACACCTACGAAAGAATAGTTTTCGTTTTCTATGAACTGTTTTTTTTTCGAAAATTGTAAAAAGTTAAAATTAGAATGTTGAAGAAAAAACGTTTCCTTACACGTATATTCTAAAAATCAACTCTTTAAAGAAAGTCATGTACAACTTTTTTGAAAAAATGAGTTTTCATATAATTTGTTTTTGACATTAATGCAATTTATAAAAGAAATATATTCTCAAAAAGCTCTCCAAGGTTTTTTTATGAATTCTTTCCGCGGATAAAACATGGGACGCCTAAAAGAATGGCACAGGTCTCGTTTTTTAACTCGCTGAATTTTAGAAAATTGCAAATTTTGAAACAATGAGAGAAAGTATGTGATGTTGGAGCACCTCTTATTTCTTTACTCGTATAACGTAACTTCTTAACTCGTATACTTTATAAGTGTTACTCGTATTAATAATGAGTAACACTTATGAAGATGGAAATACTAGGTTCAATCTTCACTGTTAACTGTAATTTTCGAAAATTATAAAAGTGATTTTAGTTGGCGTCTGCCTACTACTATTGTTGACGGTATTTCAAATAAAATTGGTTGTCCACAAATAGTTCTTTCGTTGACGTCAGGTTTTTTTTGTAGAAAATTTTAGTATTGTTTAGCAATTGTAAGTGAAATATGGGCAATGTTAAAAACAAGATTTTTTCAAAAAGGCTCAAAATGTTTTCGTTATATTTTTTGTACGGAAAGTGGTAAATGCATTGTAACGTATCATAAACGTCATTTCATTGTATTGTTTTGTTTTTCAATAAATACACAAATATACAATCGGCTCTGGTTATTGTGAACTTCTGGTAACTAACATCTGTGGTTCACTATATCAAGGTTCACGATATCCAATAATAGAATTAAATAAAAGTTCTCCACAATGATTTTAATAAAGAGATACAGTAAATACCATTAACAGCACAAATTTCATTCTTATTTGCCCTTAAAAAATTAATGGTTTGCTTCGTACATTTTTCATTAGATCCTTCTCCAGAGTTCGTACACTCTCCATTATTGATTCTTCATTGTCCACTGTCTCTAAGTATCGCAATGCAGTCTTGACACCCTTTAATGTCCGTCCACTCTTGGAGCACCGTCCCACTCTCTGAGGGCCCTTTTATTCGCCTAAAGACGGCTCCACGCATTCGGCATTTGCCGAGCAGCGAGCTAGTGCTCGCCCAAACCCGAGCAGCCGACGTGTTCGGCGAATGTTCGCTCACTTTGACGTGTCCAAAAGACCGACAAGCGGTGGGTAGGGTGAACCCTGAATGTTCGTCACTCAGCAAATAGCAAGCAACTCATCCACTCTACTCGGGATTCGGCGAGCGGTTGCTCGGTGTTCGCCGAAAAACGAATGTGTGGAGCCGCCTTAATAACATATGAGATCTTTTCGGTAGCGTGATGCCGCCAGCGGCTAATGAAACTGATCGCTTTTCCGCGCGGAACGGTGGGTTTCGCCAGGCTGTGGCGGTCGCGCGCTTCCTGACGCCTACGTAGAACAGCGTGCTTTGTACCGCGAACTACGAAGTAGGGTCAAAAAGTACCCGGAATTGGTTATTAAAAATTTATTAAAAATATTTATAACATTCTTACATTATTTCCCTTCAAAATACTCTCCTCCTGCATCTACACATTTATTCCACCGTTTATATAATAGTTGGAAACACTCTTGAAAGCCTTTTTTTGAAAGTTCCTTCAGCCGCTCCGTCGCATTTTCAATCACCTCTGACGAATCAGCAAAACGATGTCCCTTCAATGCCATTTTTAACCTTGGAAACAGGTAGAAATCTGGTGGTGCGAGATCGGGAGAATATGGAGGATGTTCCAGAGTGGTAACATTATTCTTGGCAAGGTATTGTTTCACCATTAGGGATCGATGTGCTGGGGCATTGTCGTGCAACAAACACCAGTCATTCTCTGCCCATTTTTCAGGTCGTTTTCGTCGAATTGCATCTCGTAGCCGTTTTAAGATCTGTGTGCAATTATTTATTTACTGTTCTCCCTTCAGGAATAAATTCATAATGAATCACTCCACGGTAATCAAAAAACACCTCCAACATCACCTTACCCCGGCTTCTGTCCAAGCGAAATTTTTGTTTTCTTGGTGAAGTTTTTGACTTCCATTCAGCGGACTGCCGTTTTGTCTGAGGGTCGTAAAGAAAGCACCATGTCTCATCACCTGTAACAATTTTGCGCAGGAAGCTGTCATCTGCATCAGCCATTTCAATCAAGTCCCTGGACATGGTCACTCTCATTTCCTTTTGCTCAGGGGATAACATTTTTGGAACAATGTGCAAGCAAACACGATGCATGTTCAAGTCATTATGAAGAATGCTGTGAACACTCCCATGTGAAATACCAACTTCAGAGGCAATAGTATTGATGGTTGTTCGCCTGTCCGCCCGCACAATTTGTCGAACGCGCTCAACATTGTCGTCTGTAGTGGAAGTGGAAGGCCGCCCAGTCCGAACGTCATCTTCAATTGTTGTGCGACCGTCGCGAAAACGCTTATGCCACTCGTAAACTGCTGTTTTCTTCATCGCAGAATTTCCGTATGCTTTTTTTAGCATCTCAAGAGTCTCCGAGGGTGATTTCTCCAGCAACACACAGAATTTAATATTGCCACGCTGCTCTAATGACGACATTGCACAATCCGACGAAAGAAAGAAACTACGATCTACAATATTAAACACCGAACGCACGGAACCAACTACAACTGCCTGCTAACCTCAAAAGCACATTCACTACCAGTTATGCCAACCTCACAAACAAAAATTTCCCTTTCAGCTAACAAATACTTGACTGTAAGCGACCATTCCGGGAACTTTTTGACCCTACCTCGTATTAAGTAACACCAAGCTCCAGTTGTAGCTCGCGCAAGATACTGCGTTTGTTTTCCTAGTGAAACTTGAGTGTCGTACGGTCATCAGTGAGTTCCCCATTCCAGGTCCGCCACCTTCAGCTCAGCGGAGACTACTTCGATTATGGCCTTTGGTCGACAATGTTTTTTTCTCAGCTAACTTGTGTTGGAATTTGTGAGACTGAGGTGATATTCTTTTGGAGGAGGGAATCAATTTCCAGGATGTATTTCCTACGTTCACTATAGCCGAGGTTCAAGTTGACTACAACCGAACACTACATACTACAACCGAATCTTACGCTTATTTGTGTTGTAAGTGAAACGAGACCTGTGACTGAAGTTCACTATAACCGAGGGTACACTATAACCGGAGTTGACTCTAGTTTTGTTTATTTTTCGGGTCGGCAATATTTACATTACCATTAATTTGTATACAATATTGAATTTGTGACTATAAGGGCTCCCAATGATGCCTTACAGAGTCCTCGAAACCCGACCTTTTTTTTTTTGTGAAAACGAACTCAAAATATCGCATTTTCAGAAACACCCTAGCGAAGTGTTCACAAAAACGGCTCCAATTTTTGCTACGAATAATAAGAAATGAACTGTATGGGATGACATAAATGCCATTTTACTGCATTAAAAAAAATTACAAGTTAATTTTTTGAAGTATCTTTCATGTCGTTAATATTTATATTACTGGCGATGTGTACCCGTTATTGCATTTGTGACTGCAAGGGCCTTAAATGATATCCAGTGAGGTTTCTCGAAAACTCAAAAATTTTTCTGTGAAAATGCTCTTTAAATTGCGCATTTTCAGAAACGCTCAAACGCAATTTTATTGAAAGCAGCTCCAAATTATTTGTACATACGGATAGGGCTACAAGCGCTATATAAGATTACATAAACGCCAGTTTGCTAGGTTATTTTCTTCCAAAATTACGCAAACGCATTTTTTTTTTAAATGTTTCACGTCGATAATATTTGCATTATTTAAAATTTGCCTTTTCAGAAACGCTAATACATATTTTTTTTTCTTAAAAAGGCCCCAATTTTTTAAACGAAAATAGTATAGTAGTATGTGGGACCAGGTTTTACTCTTCTGTAATATTCTTCAAGCCTTCTTTTAATTTTACCGTTGGCGAACCGAAAAATTGAAAAACAAAATCCTTTAGTGCTAATAGATCGGAGCTGAAAAGAAGTTGGGACAAATACAGCCCTGACTAAAATGATTTGCAAACCAAAAGAAGTACGAGAAAGTTTGTGCCATTCTGTAGCACTTGTTATAATTGTTTTAATAAATTATATTATAAAAAGTTAATCGTTAAAGACGTTTACATCCCTGGAATTTGATGACAGGTATTTGGATTTTTGGGGACAATTTCAGTAAAGCCTTAACATTTTCAAATTTTGTTAATGGAGACATGCTATAAATTTTATTTAATATTTTATATAACATTTTCTGTAAAGTTATTTAATTTTCAAAATGTTCATTAGAGTACGATGTTGATTGTTGTTAAGGGGCTCCGGAAGGCCCTATACCTCCCATGTTAATTTTACAGATTTCACTTTTCTTTTTCTCAGAAACTATTCATAATAACGGCGTTAAAAAAATAGAGGTAAAACTTTAGGCCTATTTGTGCATTTTAACAGAGGGATTTACAAAAATTATTTTTGTTTTTTTAGAAAAAAAATATTTAAAAATTGCTTGTATTTTTTGCACATTTTTTGCACTTTTCTATTTATAAATCTTTACCTAGGCAATTTATTGCAAAATCCCCGTGTTAAAATGTGAATAATAGTACACTTGAAGATCTGTAAAAATTTCATTCAATTCTGTCAAGTAGTTTTGGAGAAAAAGAAACAAATATAATTGAAAATGTAAATTTACGGAAAACAGCAATCAAAGTTTCTAGTCCATTCCAGCACACAATGTACGCACGCAACGTTGCTTAGCAGCACGTCACATAAAATTTTCATGCAAAAAATTTCATTGACATCACTTTCATCAGTGTCATTCATATTTGTATCTCATGAACATATTTTCTTTCCTGAACTACTAGGCTCAACGAAATTTTCTTCAATTCTTGGTGAAGATGGAGTTGTACTAGTACTAGTAGCCAACACTTGGATTTTGGGTTTACCCACGTTCTTCCTCTTCTTAAAAGCGAGTAAATCGCTTCTAACCATATTGAAAAGGTAGATGGAACACTAAACGTAATTATATTACACCTTTATCTTCGATTTTCATTCACTTTCCACTTCAAAACAGCAAGAAAAACTCACTAGGCGCAGAACAACACAATGTAAACAATCTCACAAAGAAGCATGTCTTACATGTGGACACTCTTCAGACAATTGAAGATCGTACAAGTGTCGCCAACTTCGGAATTCGACACTGAATTCTACCGCGTAATTAAAAAAAATTTAAAAATTCGCATTGATACGGACGTCACAGCTGACAGATGCCGGAGCTCACAGAAGAGGCCACGCCCCCTAATCTCAGAAGTAAATTTGAACACTTAAGAAACCGCAAAGGTGCATAAATTATATATCAAATTAAAGAGGAGATTCTAAATATTAATATGCAACCAAAAACTGAAAATCGAAAATCTCATTTTTTCCCCTTCCGGAGCCCCTTAACGCTAAAGCAACTTTGTGAATGTTGTTTCAACAGAAACGAATAGTGTCAAAATAATTTAAATACGTAAATTGAACAGTGAAGTACATAATAGGTCGCGTACCCATAGAAAAGTTCAGTTTTAATCATACATTTTCATTTATCGATTTATTATGGTACAGAACGGTAACACGTTTTTTCATGGGCAAGACCGGGAGCGGTAGTTCAGTGCATCAACTGATGCCACTGCAGCGCCTCTGACCGGGAGGTCCTAAGTTCGAGTCCTGGCGGCGGCAGGATTTTCGACTAGCTTTTCAGCTAGGTCGAATTCAGTCGCTGTCTGGAGGAGAATTCTAGCGGCCGGCTGCTCTGATCGGTAGTTTTCCGTGGTTTCTCCTATCAACACCAGGCGAATGCCGGAGCAGTACCCTACCAAGCGGGCCACGGACCGCGCGCGATCTGTCCTTCCCCTTCCTTGTCCTATCCTCTCCCCTTACACACACACTTACACTAACATGCACTACACTACCACATATTCCGGGAGACCGGTCGGGAGCTTAGAGCTAGTCCCGGCTGGGGCGGTGCCCCGTTGGTGGGAGAAACCCCACTAGCCGACGGTAGGTCGGTGCCGGATCTCGCCATCCAGCGGGGGAAGATCACCGCCATCTCCAGAGAAAAATCATGCACTACACTAACGGGACTAATGACCGAAGTAGTTGACGCGCCCGGAAACACGAAAAAATCAATCAAATCAATTCATGGGCAAGTCAGTCGTGTTACGGTCACGGAACAGTGGCATGGTCGGGGGCTCATAAGAATGTAAGTTGAAACCCGCGTAAAGCATGAATGTTTTAAGATGTGTCTCTAGATATCGAAGTGGGCCGATATGGGCTCACTTCAAAACCCGATTCTTATTAATTAATAAGGATCGGGTTTGGGGGAGAGCGAGGTGAATCTTCACTGAGAACTGTTCCCAGGAGAGGTAGGTACCTCGGGAGGCCATCTCATGTCTTTTCGGCGCCGATAGATGGCAGCTGCGAATTAAAACCTAAAAGCTAGCTCCCTTTGAAGAGAATGTGAAAGTTACTTACAGGAGAGCTGAAAATATTTTGTATTTCTTTCCATCACTGGGACGTAGTTTAAAACTAGTGTGAAAACAGCACGTACTTTCACCTAAAATTGCGCGAAAAGTACTACAAATTTTCTAAAAATTGTACATGGCCTTATTTCAAAATTTATCTTTAAGGAACAGAGGAAGGGAAAAACTATCTTCATAATTGTAGTTGTAGGAAGATGCCGAAAAAAATTTTGAATTTTTTGCAATTTTCGAAAAATAAGAGTTTTTAAAGAGACCTGTACCATTCTCTTAAACGCCCTTCGCACTATCCGACAATAATATAAAAAACGTGGAGCCTTTTGCTTTTTACATTTGGAAAATGTCCCCAGGTCTTCATGTAAAGTCCCCCTCCCAAAAAAATCTGTTTCCAATTCAAGGGGCCGCGACATCAGCCAGATCGAATGGGAAAGATCAATATCGAAGAAAATCGGCTGAATGTTTTAGCCGGTAGCGTTGTTCACAGACGCACATATGTTTTTGCCGTCAATCGGTTTTTCGGTATCAGGGTCCCACAAATCATTGATTCTAGCTAAATTACGTGTTAGAGGATTTTTCTAATTTTAGCAACTGGATTTATCCACTTTCTCGCTACTAGGTAGTAAGTTTTACTTGAAATAAGAGTTTTTCTGCTAAAACATCGCCGCTTTTTCGCGCAGCAGTACAGGACGTTCTCTCTACTGCGTAAACGGTAGCGAGGAATTTAAAAAAAAAGAAAGTTTTTTTTAGAGTTTTTACCTTTAAAGCACTTATGAATTTAAAGATGACAATAGTAGTTCTGTATATAAATTTTAATGTTAATTATCCATTTTATTAAATATTGTGAAACAATGGATCTCATTGGAATTTTATTACGATTTTGCTTATTTTTAAGGCTTTCGAAATTGTACTTATTTTTACGCATATAAAAAGAAACTTAGGAAAAAACCAAACTTTTTCTAGGCTGAAACTACTACTATGTTCTTCTTCAATTGAATCTATCTTACAACTATGTTCTTCTTCAATTGAATTGTATATTTCAGAAAAAGTGTCCTTGCGATGTAGGGTTGGGCTTTCTGATTTCAAAATTATTTTTACTATTAAAGCAGTTGATAAATGAATAGTTTTCATGTAAATATTTTTTTTTACTGATCTCATATTTTTTTAAAAGTTTAAACCTGTCCACTTGACGGGTTTCTGCAATAAATGACCAGAAATAACTTGTTTTGATTTGTAAGGTAAATTTGTACGAGGTTGATCTCTTCTAGTGAAATTGTGAGTGTTGTTATTTATTGTTTATTGCATTGGAAAAAATAATTTTAGAAAACCTGAAATTTGTTGCACAAAAATCTTGAAAAATTTCCTTTTGGTTTAGAGCAGAAAACGACGTCGCTTGACGGGTTTCTGTTCTAAACACGATTTTTAGGGTATTTCTAAGTAACTACATTGCATGAGTTGCAAATAGCTGATTTCTGTACTAAACTATGTATTTATCCTCGTGGAACAATATCCTGTTGCTAACGTGTTTTTTAATTTTTTAGCACTTGACGGGTTGTTGAAATAAACGATTCAATTGTTGTTCAGAAGTTAGTTTTTAATGTAACAAGATTATGCATCATTTTTATCACTAACCGATGTAAATCAAGATCGGCAATAGTCGATATGGTTGGGGTCATGTTGGTTGCCGACGGTTTTTCATAGGCCTTACACAAAATTTCATTGTTTTTTTGTTTATTCTACAATCATAAAAAATAAGAATAAAATTACGAAACGCTACGTAATCCGATATGCCTCAGTCGTCACGACTGAATTCGTCGTTAACAGAATCATCTGTGAACTGTGAAGATTTCCGCTTTCTATTTCCGATTGGCGTCAGGTGTACGCTAAGATAAAATATATCGCTGTGCGTGAATAACCATTTGTACAAGAACAAGCTTTCCTCTGAATACTGCTGATATTTTTATCAGAATCATAATGTATATAACACACACACACGTCTTACGATTGACATTTGTAAATATATTACATGAATTCACGTGTATGTATTACTTCAATATAAATCATCCTCTTCCAACATTTTTGCTAGATATGAAACACATTGCTTCAATAGGCATGATCCAGAAAAACAATTTGTAACTTTTCCGACATTAATTATGGAAAGACCATTTGAGTGTAAAACAAGAAAAGGTATCATTTTTCATTTTTCTTTTTGAGTTTCAGCAAAGGCAGGTAATGAAATCCAGCAACAGATTTGAGTTTTAGTGTTTGCCAAAGAATTTGTAGAAAACAAGCTGTTTTGTCGCTATGCATTTCGATGGATGCTATTTCGTAGTTGTTTATGCATGATCTTGCACCTTCTATCAAATACTTCGTGGACTGCTTCTTCTCTAATAGAATCGGAGATCCATTGGATTATTTTACTAATTTGGTTAGGCTTTCGTTTCAAGGCCATTATAAGTACATTGTGCAAACCTTCTTTGAACAATTCCGTCCCATCCCGAAAGTCTCTGTTCAAAACAAAAATGTCACCTGTCAATACAGAACTCAAAACACCTGGCTCTGCCAACAAAAATTATAAAATCTGCGCATCAGTTTGATTCGCATTGAAAGGTCAACCGTCATCTTCCACAATTCTGTTTGTGGTGCATATGATGAAAGGTTTGAAACACTTTTGCGCTGAGAATGATTTTTCGCCATTAATATTAGTTTGCCTTCTTGTGATGTCTTAGATAAGTTTTGTCGAGCTGAACGATTGTTTAGATCGCGCACAGCTGTTTACTTCTGTATTATATATTATATGCATAAAGCCTGAATAATTCAAAACTGTCGATTCTGTAATATATATTGTTTTTTTATATGGAAAATATTTTGACCTCTTTAAAACTGAATGAAGAAAACAAATTTGATTTCAGCTATTTCCCATATTTGCCGATTTTTAATTTTCCGAATTTTCTATCTATATTTGAATACAAGCGAATAAAGAACAACATGGTGAGATAACATTTAAATCAATATTCAGAACTGGTCGGTTGCAAAGTATATTTAAAGTCATAATTGAAGTTAAATGTGAGAAAATGAAAGAAATTGATTTTTGTTTCTTTAAACATGTAGATGATAAAAAAATCGGAAAAAAGGTTCTTGACAACAACGTGTTTGAGATGAATATTTAAGGTCTTTTATATTCTCGTTCAAATCCACAGATAATAATTATTATTTCAAAAAATGTTTTCCTGTAAATTTGGCGCCCATAAAAAATTTCTGATTTACTATCACTAAGATTTTTTGTCGACGCCAAATTGAAACGATATTTTTTTAATTTTTTTCCTTGCGTTTTTATACCTTTTTGTTTTTTATTTAAAAAGTTAATATTCAAACCAAAGAAAAAATAAAACAAAATACGGCTTTGGCTGAAGAAGTAGAATCGGAGCAAAGACACATTTAAGACATTTTTGTGCTAGTCATAGTTTAACTACTTAAATGTCAGAAGAATTTAAGGGATTTTTACCATCTTATCCGGGAGTATCTAAGTGGAATACAGGCAGTAAGGGAGCCTGTGTATAGTCCGAATAATGAATCGTGGGAATATTTGGCACAGTATCTACATCTAGAGAGGTCGTATTTAGCAACAAACAGAGTAATGACTACGGTAAATATTCTTACACTATTTCGGAGTGAGTAGTACAAAAACTACGGTGAGCATCATTGAAACTAAACCTCACTCTAAATCTACAAAAATTAAGATGAGAGCGCAAGAAAACTCATGCTGGTCGAAAGGAAAGACTAGCTTACGTATAAAAACAACCACAGGCTGGCAACAATTAATCAGATTTCACAAGCATGTCTCACTTGTCTTGCCGAAAGGTTTCAAATCTCTTGAAGCGTGGAAGATAGTCACCAAATGCATTTTTTATTTGATTTAGAACGAAGAGAGTGCGTTTCGAGTCTACGAAGCCAAAGTGGACTTGTGAGTTTAATTTGATTGAATGAAAGTTCTGATAATTCCGTCCTTATTTGGGCATTATTTGAGATAAAATATGTTGCTAATTCATTCATTTCAATTGATTGATTAGGTATGTTGAAACAGTGATGGATATCGTTTTGTGATTTTTTCTAACGTTATTGCAGCAGTATTATTTATTGTTATGAAGTACCTTTTCTGAAAACTGTCACTTGAATTTTTAGTTATTCACAGTTAGAAGATGGGAAATGCTTCAATAGTTCTTGACCAATGTAAGCTGCCTCGATTTTAGTAATGTTTCACAGAAATGAAGTTAGTAAGGATTTTGGCTTTTCTCCTCGAATAATTTAATTATGTAAAGTACTTCTCTGACATTTCTGATGCATTATGTCAGGTATTTGCGTAGGTGTTGCTTTAGAGAGAATAATATCACTGAGGCTTTGTATTTGATTCACCTCTATACTGTCCTTGTAATGTTTTGTTTCTGTTCGTCTGTAATAATAAATTGACTTCTACAATATTGTTAATTAGCATATTTTGGGAATTGTATACTAACACATTGCTAGTCATTAACAATTAGTGTTCGAATACAATATTTGGTTAAAACGAAGTTCTTTTGCTCAGGGGGAATCGAGCAACGACGGTGGTCCGAGTGAGCAAGGCTACGATCGATTGCCGTGCGCATGCTCCCACGTTTTAGTAAATCGTGCGCAGCCAGTCCCGCGTACGTCTGCTTTAGGAGGTACCTGCTATTTGTTCTGTGATCGTGTCTAGAATTTACACGGGAATGTAAGTTAATAGTGAGACGTTTTTCTTGATCTGATTTATTGTTTTTCTTTTTCAGTTCCTCGAAAATGTGGCTGGCCGTGAATGAAGTGTACAAGTTTTTTGCTGATGAATTGAAGCCTTTCCCTCCTGCCTGAATGCCTCGACGCCATTTTGAACTTCAAGATCGCTGATGAACTGCGGAATTCTGTACTGTGTTATAAACAGTTACCTCTACTAGGCTGCCAAGGAGCAGAATTTTGATGTATTGATTGCTAGTCCGTTGAGTTGCGTACAAGGACACTGTTGCTCATTTATCTTACCAAAATGGATTCGCCACCTACTTTAACGGCTGTACATGAAGCTGTGTTTACTCTTTATCACGATCCTGATACATCTAAGAAGGAAATGGCGTCACAATGGTTACATAATTTCCAAAAATCTGTGTATGCATGGAAGATTGCAAATGAAGTATTGTACGAAAAGAGAAGTGTAGAATCGTGTTATTTCGCGTCCCAGACAATCAGGAGCAAAATACAATATTCGTTCTGTGAACTGCCTGTGGACACACACATTTCTTTGCGAGATTCTCTTCTTGAACACATACGACAGGCAAGTGACGACACTAGTGCAGTGATAGTGATGCAGTTGTGTCTGGCTATAGCAGATTTAGCGCTGCAAATGTCTTCGTGGCAGTCGCCCGTTAAAGACCTCATCAACCTTCTTGGGGAGACTCATACAGGACTTCTGCTTCAGATTTTGGGCGTGTTGCCAGAAGAAGTGAACTCCTCTTCATTGAGACTTGGTGCAAACAGACGCAATGAAATATTGATGTCACTAAGGTCTGTATCTCAAACAGTGGCCGAATATCTGCAATATTGCATATCGAGAAGTGAAGACAAGAAAATTCAAATGAAAGTTTTTAATTGTTTTGCCTCTTGGATATCAATTCAAGCAGTAGCGCCCAATGATATCATTGCTAATATTGTTAGTAGAGCACTCGGTATTCTGAAAAATCCTTCAGTAGAGTCGGATATACATGATGCAGCCTCTGACTGCTTGTGTGCGTTATTTCCGTTTTTGGAAGAGAATAACCAACAGACTCTTGAAATGCAAGTGTTAGCGGGAGTGACAGAACTCGAGGAGTGCTTTCTCTTCGCTGTTGCTCATGAAGACAAAGAAAAATCAATTAATTACTGCTGTATTTTCACTGAAATTGCTGAAGCATTCTTGGAAAAAATCTTAAATGGTAGTACTGTTGAAAAGCCTCATTTTGCAATTAATGTTTTTGACTTAGTATTGAAGTGCATTGGTCATTATGATTACGAGGTGGTTGAAATAACATTTGGATTATGGCATCGACTGTCAGATGCTTTGTACCAGAGAGATAGTGATGCCCTCAACGGAGTATTTAAACCGTACGTGCAGCGTCTACTGGTGTACTTACGTAGACATTGTGAAATGGAAGCCGATCAGACGGGTATATTGGAAGATGGTGACGATTTTGCCGACTTTCGAGGAAAAGTTTCGGAACTTGTTAAAGACCTTGCATTTATTCCTGGTGCAACTAATTGTTTCCATTTAATGTTTTTGAGCTTACAACAACCTAGTGTGACGTGGCGTTTCACCGAGGCTGCCCTGTTCGTAATGAAAGCAATAGCAAAACAGATATTTCCAGAAGAAAATGATGTTGTGCCTAAGGTAGTTGAAATGATTTTAAATCTCCCCGAGACTACTCACCTTGCTGTCCGATATACATCAGTGTTATTGCTGGGGGAGCTGTGCGAATGGCTAGAAAAACACCCTCAATCAATTGAAATGGCATTGAATTTCTTGCTTCATTCTTTACAACAACCTCATTTGTCAACTGCTGCTGCTATAGCTCTTCAAAATATTTGTTGTGCGAGTCGAGATTACATGACTGTACATTTCAACGGATTAATGCAAATCATTCAATTCATGGACAATTTCGGAATTTCTAATGAAGCTGCCATAGGACTATTGAAAGGTGTCTCAGTGACATTGAGTCGTTTGCCCCCTGACCACATTCAAGAAGCAATGGAACAGATATGTCGAATACAAATTATGCATTTGAATCAGCTAGTAGAAAATGACGTTACTCTTGAAAAGGACACCCATTCTGATCCTGTCTGGTGCTTCGATCGACTAGCTACAGTGTTTAAATTTGTGAATCCACCAGCTGACAACGATTCTGCCCATCCTTGTTTGCGTATTTTGTTAGAAATGTGGCCGTATCTTTCCAAAGCGTGTAATAAGTATCAAGGAGATGTTAGAGTAATGGAAAGATGTTGTAGATGTTTACGCTTTGCCATACGCTGTGTTGGCAAGCAATCTACACAAATATTGGAACCATTAGTTCAACAGATAGTGGTGCTGCATCAAGTTCATTTCCACAGTTGTTTCTTATATTTGGGAAGCATACTTGTAGACGAGTATGGTTCGGAACCTAGTTGTACTACATGCTTGCTCAACATGCTTCAAGCTTTCGTAAGTTCAACTTTAAGAATCTTCAAAGATGCAAATGGCTTGAAGAATAATCCAGATACTGTGGATGACTTCTTTAGACTGTGTACTAGAGTTCTTCAAAAAATGCCTTCCAATTTCCTTCAGTGTTCTTCATTCCCGTGCATTTGGGACAGCGCGATCACCGCTTGCTCCTTGGATCACAGAGATGCTAATTCCTCCGTAATGAAGTTCATCAACAATCTCATACTCGCGGGTAAATTTCAACGTGAGGATGCTGATTACAAACAGTGTCAATCCCTGGTAAAAAGTGTGTTACAAGAGAAAGGGCAGCTTCTAGTCACTACTTTGATTCATACATCTGTGTTCTACCTCCATTCATACATGATGTATAATGTAGCTGAAGTGATAGTAGAGCTAACGCACTCGGATAGAGTTCTTGCCTGTCAATGGTTACTCGTTGCTTTGCAGACTCTGCCGACTCAAAATTCTAGTGGTTGTGTAACTGCCACCCCGGAGCAACTCAATGATTTCTACCAGTGTCTCACTACATCGACGAGTCCCAAGGAAATTGCACACGGCCTGAGGGATTTCGTACGTCTCTATCGATGACATTATGCAGAGTATGGTTTAAAAATATCTATAATATTTCACTTGGACAATTTTCGTATATACCTTTTCCTAAGTTCTTTGAAAATCATATCTGTTGAACGTGTTTTCCTTATTGGTGTAGATTGATATTTTTATATGTTTAACTAGAATGGATTTTTTCTTAATTTCTTTCAATTACAACAAATTGCTATATGAAGAAAAAATGAATTTTATTTGTAATTTAATGTCAATAAATGTTACTAATATCTTTGTTGTTTTTCTAAATCCAAATTCTTCACATATGCACTTTCCATTTAATTTTGTTTCCCTTATGTGACCTTTTTGTTAATTTTTTAATCTATAAAAATCTGTTTAAGAATTTGTGTGAATATTGCCTTAGTATTCTTAATTATATTGTGTAAATTAACTTTTTGAAGTCATATACCAATGTCTTATATTGTGAAAGGTGAGTGTTTGTATTTAATTCATGAAGAAATTCGTGTTATTTTGACTGTGGCTATTACGCTTAATGGAATTTTAGAGTAGGTGAAGAAGAATGAAAAATATATATTTTAATAATAACAAGCATTTCTTCAAAAACATCGGAGAAATCAATTCTTGGGCAACAAATTTCGGTATCAGTTTATGTATGAACTCGGTTATCGTGTGACATTAAACCCTACGAAAAGCTCTGATCAGAGGCGTCTAATGAATGCAAATGATAGTTGCAATTACATTTCGATACACATTTTCAAGTTGAAAGTTAAATAGTTTCGCTTACTAATTAACGGGATTCGTTTTTCAACAAGACAGCAATCGCACGAATTGAAACCAGTAGTGAATCCTTCAGATGGGGAGGCAGTGCCTACCTTGATTAATGTAAACTGCCTTCATTATCCGAAACAATACAATTTAAATGACTCCGTATGCATTTTTATCTGGAAATATAAAGTAAACATTTCGTTATTGTGGTACGTGGCTTTTGCATTGTCACTAAATCACATCTACTTCTAGATGTATTTCATATTTTCTTGTAACAAAGGTTACACCCAACAAAGTTCTAAGCTCAAATTTTAATAATAGTTTTTACTATTGTACAAATTGTACTTTACAATAGTTTAATGACTAAAACTTTTATTAATTATTCGAATGAAGTGGACTGTTACTGTGGAGGTGGAGATTTTAAACTCCACAAGCGATGGGGGCTACATTTTTGCACCGTACGTGCCAGGGGATCTAGGCATTTCGATGAGGCCAGAACTTGGGTGAATATTCGGTTCTTGCGCAAGCGGCAGCGGAGCAGCACAGATCAGCGTACTTCAGTGCTGGAAAGGAAGATATTCACGTTATTGAAGCCAGCGAATGGCTGACATATGCAGATGCAGCATTCAATTTTAGACGGTCACAAGTTACACCACTAAAGGATATAAGTGAAAGTTTGATTCCTTTTCGATCAAATAAAAATAATACGCTAGGGCACAGCGAGATGTATGCTGCGGTACTGCAGCAGAGGAGTCCGTCTGTTCTAGAAAATACAGTTTTAAAATATGCATTTTACATGCTTAAAATAGGTTCTTTCAGCATCTCAGTGAGGGTTTTGAAGACGTAGAGTAGGCACAAATAACACAGGATGTGTGTTTTTGTATGTTTCATAAATTTCCGTCGAAAATAAGTTAATATTACATTGAATTAGTATTGTATATTTTGCAATAATACTAATTATGAACAGGTGTAATAGTTCGTCCTCGAATTAGTAATGTTTGTGAGGCGGAGTAAGGTATGAATAATTCTAATACTTTTTCATGTTTTCAAGAAAAAATGAATGTCTCTTTTCAATGAAAATAGGTATCTACACTTATCTAGGTCTTATCAGGTATGTAGACCGAGAACGACAGTTCAACATCAACATGTGATGGGTGACCATTTCGATAGTGGAACGTACTTCAATCTCGCCACGTTCTGCCGGAATGGTACCAGCAAGTGAATTGGAATTTCCTGCTATGGCGCTTCTGAGTTAAGTGCTCATTCCTGACAATTAAGATGTGAATCGTTCTTACGAAGTTGATTTAAACGGAATAAGATTCGCTTTGCATTATACTTTCGACCCTCCGTGGAGTCTGGTGTCATCAAAGTAAAAGTTTGCAAACCGAGTTTACTTGAAAGATAGGAAGGACCCTCGATTACATCAGTAACATTTCCAACAGCTTGAGGCGTTCATCTGGTTTTGATCAAATTTTAACGTCATGTTTCTTTGCTTTTAGGGTATATCTAAAACATTTTAAGAGCATTTTATTGATAATTTTAGGCTATGTCATCAAAATCCGCCCACTATTATGTTCTATACTTCAGTTTTCACTGAGCTGCATTTGAAGGATATCAGCTGTTACGGTGTCATTCAATCGGAAGTCTAAACGCCACCATTATGACGTCACTAGTGACGAAAGGTCCCGATTGGACAACACCGTAACAGCTGATCAAATATCAGCGGCAGCAACGTAAAAACCGCAGTATAGCATTGAGCCGGGAGTGGCGCCGACTGCTTCACTGCGGGGCATGGGGGTTGGCGCGCTAGGCGTGTCAGGCGCCATGGTGGAAAGATCCGTAGTGGTAGCAGATATCTTGTGGTAATCCATAATGAGATGTAGGGATAATCATCCACAACAACAACAATAAATACTATTTATTACAACATGCCCAAAGTTAACTTTCGGGAAAGCAATTTCCTATCAGCAGTGGGTTTCTAACAAAAAAGGAAAAAATTGAGAGGTTAACATAAAGAAAAAACTATGACAAAAATGAAATTGACAAATGGAGTGAAATAAATAATACAATGATAAAATTAAAAATAACTTACTGCCCAAGCAACGTTGATCACACCTAAACCTTTACAACAAAACAGGATATAATACAGAGATTTCAAGGAAATGGCTCCATCGTTTTGTTTAAATTTTGGATAGTGTGAAGGACGTTTCTGATAATGGTGGAACTATCATGTTCGTTAAAAACCCTAATTTTTCGAAAATTGCAAAAGTCAAAATTTTTTCTGAGCCGTCCTACAGCAAAAATAAAGAGAGATTTTTCCCCTTGATATCTGTTCCTTGAAGATAGATTTTGAAATAAGGTAATGTTTAATGTGCAATATTTCGAAAAGTTGAGTAATTTTGCGTGAAAATACCAGCGAGAAAATATGTGCTGTTTTAGCACCACTAGTTAAAATAAGTGTTTCATATATCTGTGTCAATGACTTGAAACAAGGTGACATGATTTCTGACTGCATTTAAAATCAGCGCTAATATTGTGACGCAAACTGGTGCCGTGAAGCTCGTTGGCTGAAGTCTTTTTAAATTAGTTGCGTCTACAAATCCAAGCAACGAATCTCCAAGCCCCTTAAGAGGCGTTGAGCGCTTTGTGCTGGAGAGTAATCCTGCATTAACTTTTAAGTTGTCACGTCGCAGTCAGTTGTAAAGAGGACCGCCAGGTACCATCTTCGCGTACGCGCCTCCTGCTACGCGCTCCTGCGTCACTACCCTGCGGCCAGATTTGGGAAGGAATAAGGATAGGGGTAGGGTTTAGGACACTTCATAGGGGTTGAACTAGCCCTTGTGAAGCAGCCAAACTCGTATTGTTGGATCCAATTTCACATGAGATTCGACGGGAACCTCAGTGATCAAAGCCTAGCGACTTCGCTATGTGCCACGAGCACACCGGATGATACGATGCATATGTAGATATGATGCGTAAGAGTCAACTCATCTCTATCCACTAGGACCTTGTGTTGTAGACCCTTGTGTTGCTTCTGGACATAAATGTAACTTCATTTTCTGTGCACGTCTAGAATTCAGTGGGAAATACAATTATTCAAGTTATCGTTTCCATGTCGCGGCAGGAAGTATTATTCCGAAGGACAACATGGATAAGGGCCCAAAATTTATTGCTTATTTATCCTTGAAAATAGCTTTTATTACATGGGAGCTTTTTTTAAATTCAAAATTCAAGTAGTATATGAATTAGTGTAGGAATCACAGAATTTTGAAAATGTGCACACAATTCACTTTTCCCCATAGCACGACACGCAGTTTTAACTGTTGTTTTTTTTTACGTAAAATAAAAAATAAATAGAATAGGAAACGCGGAACGGAAGCTCCGTGCGAGAGCAACTCGGCGCCCGCGGCCTGGCGGGGGTGGCGCCGCGACGGCGACAAATCGCTGGTCTTCCCCCGCGTGCGCCTCGGGGTCGGGAGATGCCGAGTTCTGACACAGGCGGAGAATTGTGTGGCATTCACGAGACTTCAAGGAGCGCTGTTTGCGAAGCTCCTGTGAATATAGGAGGATTCTCTTGAGAGTGAGCCACAGCGACAGTTAGTGCTGGCAACATAACTGAAGATTTTGTGGTCGTTGTGTTCTTGAGCCCACTGGACTCCCTTCGTGCATTCGTTCGTTTGCAGTAGGCTAAGTTGTAAATGGCTTCGACGCTTCCTTTTGTGATGTCCTACGACAAAATATGGTGCGCTACGAGAATTAAAATTAGGAAGTACAGTGTTATGTACTCTTCTGTAAAAATTCTTTTTTTTTTCTATAAACATTACATTGAATTTACGTTTTGTCTGAAAAGTATTATGTTTATTTTAAAACCGAGACCTGAATTTAAGATGCATACTGGTGCGCGTGTTTGCGGCTGTTGTGTGGCGAGCTGTGATTGAGAGCTTTCTATTTACATTCGTGGCAGTTTTCTTTTACTGATTGTGAGAGCATGTAAAGAGATTTTCCACATACGTAATTAAATTTCAGTATTTCTCGGACTCGCGTACGTGCATATGCCTCAGTGAAACTCTTCAGACTTCTGCTTAGTGATATCTTCTTTGAATTACATGTTATGTTCACTTGTTTAGCAAACTGTCACTTTGGCTCATGCTTAGGAAAATCTTTCTATCTCTCGGCCCCGCGGCTTTGTTGTTCTCTGCGGTTTAAATCCTCGTCGTCTGGCATGGCAAACTTTCGTATTCGCTTTGAAGTTGATGGTCTGTGCTAGAACGGCTTCAATGCTTACCACAAGACTGATTACATTGGTCAGAGTGATGTGTATCGCCGTCTGTATTTGAGGTACTCGTTTATTTCTGGCAGGAAACACATACCATCTCCCGTGGATGTCATGATCATTCGCCTTGAATCCTCACCAATAACGGCGTACGACTTGGAAAAGCAGTCAACTAAACCTCAACGAAAATAGCGTAATAATTATACTTCCTGAATATTCTTTATTTCGTCCGTTCACTAAAAGGCCTCTTATTTGATTTAGACCAACATGCAGCCGTTGTGTCTGTTGACCATTTATGAAACTAAAATCCTCTTCCTTAAAGTGCTGACATTTCTGATGGTGGTATTAATTGAATGAACTCTGCCATATAAGGTTTGTAGTGTTACCGAGTGAAACCATGCATTTCCCTCGGGAAGATCCAACCCAGATCGCCGGACGAACCTTTATGGGGGGCATAATCGAGAGGCCAGTTTGTGCATGAAATCCTGCACCGGCAACACTTTCGCCATTATAGTTGGCGATAGAGGCAGTCTGGCTCAATTTTTCTGCAGGGGACTTCCGACGACTTGTTGAGTCCATGCCAAGTCAAGTTTCTGCACTTCGCCGGGCAAAAGGAGGTCCAACACGATATTAGGAGGTATCCCATGACTCACCTCTGTACAGACTGTGATGAAAATGACATAAAACACTGTCTACGAGAATCTATGCTTCTGAAGCATAAACGGGAAATGTAAATGCATAAAATGTAATGCTAGTATTATGAGGGGCCCTAATTCTTTGTTTTTCACCTGAAATGACTCGTATATTACTCGTAAATATACGTACAAAAAACAAAAACGAATTATTGGTTTTCTTACTCTGAGCTTTTTGTAATATACATTTTACAAACCTCGTTATGTAGAATGTCGAAGATCACTTTTTACCAATGAACGGGTACAATTTTCAACATCGCGACGCTGATGGTTAGGTAACTGCTCTGCTCTTTTGCAAGTACACGTTCCGACACGTTCAAAGACAGTGTTGGAACTGGATAATTTTAGGTTAGGGCCAATACTGAAAGGTACCCTTCCCCCCGAAAAAAATGTGAATGTTGTATTAAGAAACTATAGGAGTTACAAATAATAAAAATTAAGTTTAAGTTTGGGGAAATATATTTTAAATTATAGTTTTAAGTAAAGGTATTTAGTGATTAAATAACTCAATTTCCACGGTCAGCTTAAAACGTTAAAAAATGTGTTTTGTTAGTGTTCAATAAAATTTTATCAAACTACTGTACCGCCACTTATAAAATTATGATAACGATTTTCTCCAGTTCTAATTTCTTTCTCAATTTTTTACTAATTTCTTCCCATCATCGGGCTCCATGATGCAGGGCCCCGGGCGATCGCCCAGTGTGTCCACACCCAGCGTCGGCCCAGGTCAAAGAGCGTGAAATAATATATTCTTACGTTATAACCGCTGTTCCCTTCTCCAGTTGTATATCAAGTAGATATTCGCTTCAGTTCCCACGGTTCTCCTCGACTCTTCACCGCTGTCCCCGCTTCTCTCACTCTAGTCATTTTTCTTCCTGTGCCGCGTCGCCCGCTGATACCCTTGGCTGATACTCTACTTCATTCATCACAACCTTCTGTCTGGTCAGTTCCCAGCCTAGGACGGGTGTAAGGGCAAAGATAGTAAATCTCATCTGCGGGTGTTTGTAATTCTTTGTGTTTAGTTAGTTTTCTTTTCCTCTCTGTACTATCGTCTAAGAAGGAAAAGTTTTGGAATCACTTCAACTATACAATCTCGAATTTTTGGTCGTGGTATCAGTGTTTAAGTTTTTTTCGAGCCGCAGCTCAGCATACACATGATGTTGTTCCAAAGATGGTTAAGATGATTTTAACGATGATGGAGATAGAACGGGAACTGAACTGTTTAATCTGGGTTAGCTATTGGGTCTCGTATTGTTCCTGAATTTGTAAATCTCCCTCATTTCATTAGTCTTCGTGACTGAATATTGAAAGACATGAAAGAATGTTTTTTGCGTTTTCTATTTTCCGTACAGTGAATATAGAGGTCTTTTCTACGTCCACATCCCACTCATACATAATTTTTGGTGCGGTTTCCTGCGCGCCTGCAAATTATTGATGATCGAAATTTTGTGCTGATCGAGCTTTTACGATATGTCGCAACTATTCAACCATATTGATTCTTATGCTGGATGTTTTCGACACAACTTCATTCAATTGTAGAACTTCAAACGATGTCATACAAAAATTAAAAATCATTCGTCATTAAAAATTTGAGTGATAACGGTAATAGGAGGAAATGATTCGGTATGCCGTGCATTACAGTTAGTTCACTTTATTTAGCAGGGAGATATTGCTGAGAAGGGAAACCGCTGTATATAATGTGTGTTGTCATGGAAACGCCCACCAAAAAACGTATCATTCATTTGCTTACTACACTGACATTTCTTTATAATGAATGGGGTGTTACACAAATGTTTTTAACGAAAAATGATGAGCACAAAATATAATAGATTACGTTTAATCAACAATTTCAATACGTATTTTACCATCAACATTTTTAATACTAAAGATGAACTAAGTTGGTAATTTCATAATTTTTTAATGTCTATCTTAAAATAAATTCCAGCCATTCAGGTAAACTGATATTAATAGTTTACACTCTGAAATTTAATTTTATTACGTAAAATTGTAAGTTGTGTTTTCAAAATTTAAAAACATGGTGTGTAAGTTTTTTTACGTGTTAAAATTAAAGACATACTTGTCATCGTCACCACCATAAACTATTTACGCGGATGTAGATATCAACACTTCTAATGTAGAAATTGTTTCTTCAAATTTTATTTCAATAAAATAGTTGATCAATGAGAAGAAAATGACTTCATTGAAAGGTGCAGAATTAAAACATTGAAGCTATTATTGTGCAAATGCATCGCCACTTTTGAATGTCGTTCAAGGGAGCGTGTTGTGTGATTTGATACTACGATAATTCATTTATTGTGTTACAGACTTTACTTCCTAGTTTCAATATTTTGACCCCTTTCAGTTTTCGCTCCATCGCTTTTCCCATCCTGCTGGATATTCTTGTTAATGTAGTTGAGTTATCTAATTGTAAACGGATGATGCCTTGTATTGAAGCAACAATTATTCCCCGTTTGCTGTTACTCCTCGTATAAACCACTAATGGGCCAATGTTATGACGCCAGTAATCAGATAACAATAATTTACTTCTCACGCATTGATTTAGGCGTGAAACTTTCACATAAAAGTACATATCTAGTATAGAGACATACCAACTTAGGTTCAATAAGGTAACATCGCATTTTACTCCGCATATCTAGTATGGAGGAAGTATTAAAGTGACCCCAAAAAATTTATTTTGATGGAAATTTAAATTTTTTGCGGCTCTGATACCCCAAAAGTGTTTTTTCATCCGTCTATGAACCTAAACCTCTCGCTCTTAAATGAATATTTCCTAAACAATGTCAGCATTCCAGGGCCTGTAAATTCAATTAATTTTTCGAGGTTCTATTAATGAACCCCAAAATAAAAAGGATTTAAAACTTTTTCGAACAAAATTAATTCAAATCTCTAAAATTTCAGAAACTGCCATGTTCAATTTGTTTTGGTCCTGTTCTACCCCTTCAATGTTAAAGTTAGAGACTTGCTTAATGCAATATAGTCCTCAACGTTATAATTTTCGAATACATGTTGGAAATAATGAGAGAAACAATTAGATTTTTAAGCGTCGGCCCAAGAGACTACGTAGTGTAGCGTTAAAGCGCACATCGAGTTGACTCGATAGACCTGTGTTCGAGTCTTGGCACAAAAAGAAAAAGTTGGAAACACTTTTGCAGGTCCATGAAGTGATATAATATTGCAATGCCGTTAGAAGTTACGTGAGAAAGTATATCCTGTGTACCACCACTAGTTTTAGATTGTGTTTTAAGAGCAGGACAATATGAAAAGGCCCAACCTTTCTTGTTTTATCAATTTACACCAATCCTTGTCCTTACAAGCCTGTGTTTTATTTATTATTATGTGTTAGTCCCAATAAATGACAGTATTCTCTCCTTCCAGGAGAGGTGCTGGGTTGTGTTTAGAACTTAACGGGAGAGAAAGATTTTTCCCGTATTGACTTATTTTCGTCATTAGAGTTATAATGCATTCTCCTTGTATATTTTATCATTTTGCCTAGAAAAATATGTCGTATGTAAATAAAAGAAGGTTTATTTGATAAGGGCTTCCAGAGTAGCCAGAAATGTGATTGCTCCTTCGTGTTTTATGCTGCGCGCCTCTATAGTGTGCATTGTCAAATTCTGCGTAGAAAATAAACCGAAGTTCTGCTGCACGCCCCTCCCCTCGCAAAGGCAACACTAGAAGATAGTCAACTCCAGTTTCAAGCGCTGTGTAGCTTCCCCGTAGCGGCACGTTGTGCATTTTAACTTCGACGGGTCGCACAATAAGACAGCCGCCAAGTTGGCAGCGCGACCTGAAGGAACGGGGGAAGCCCCGCCGGCAGCTGCGCGTCGGCGGTGATAGGGATGTCCATATCCGGAGCAGAACTTCGCGCGCTCGGCAACCGCTTCGGGTTGTGCCCGACTCGCGAGTGCGCGTGCGCAGACAGGAGCCGTCGACCGTTCGGGCTTCCTCTTCCGCCTCCCCTCCCCCCGCCCCTCGACGTTCATTTGGTGGCGCGCGCGCCGTGCAGCTTATCACGTGATCGAACCGACAACAGGCGGCCAGCAACTCTCATCTGCGCCGATGCGAACTGGCACTGTGTTGGTTCGTCACACGAGGAAACTAACTCGGCTATCGGTGACATGGTATCTTCCTGCAACTTCGCTTCTTACGTGGGTAGTGACATTCCCCATAAATTACAATCCTAGGACAATTTATGATAACGAAATGCCATCACGTCTGCCAACTGCGTCTACTTCCTCCTATTCGCCCAGCTAGATACTTATTTATTTAATTTTTTCTATAGGAACTCACACAAACCAAAAATCAGTAAATGGGAGAACCTTGCACGGAAGAAAATTTGTATTCGCAGGTCAGACGAATATCACCCGTAAGTGAACTCCGGGAAAATAATGCTATCAATAAACTTTATGGGTAAACCATTATATTAAACAAAATGTTTCGTAACAAATTTAATTATTTTCTGATAAATTAAATAGCTTTCTTGGAGAGTGAGAGAGAGAGCATGAGTACAATAATAATTATTGTGATGTCGTGTGAATAATGATACTTATTTTTTAATTAAATCCGAAAAATTCCAACCTTATTTTTTTTTTAGTCCCCAAGAACACCCCACCATCCCGCCAATGGGCGATGCATCAATTTGCACTACGTAAATCTGCACACCATAGTATATGCGTTTACGTTCTACCAATAAAATAATTACGAATACAATATTACGAAATTTATTTGTGTTCAGTACAAATCTTCGATTCTTCAATTGACTTCCGTGACGACTCCCCAAGAGTGAAACGAAATCCGTCGCTTCGGGGAAGTCGACAAACCAGGAAAACCTGCACAGAGCAGGGGCTTTAATGTTAAACATGTAAAAATTAAACCACTTTAACATTCGAAATTAAATTACTATTATTAACCCTAGGAGACCTAAGGGGGTACAGTTTGTACCCCACCTCATGTTTTTAACATATGTTCAGTTAGTGTTACTATGTGTAGGACAGTTTTTTCTAGCTGGATATTTTCCCTAATATATCGAAAATGCGTTCAGTAATTCAATAATTTTTTTCTGGAAATGCATTTTTCTCACGGTGGGGTTTAAAATGTACCCCTTTAGTTTTCCGTGTCATACATGGCAGTCAATCATTCTATAATTTTTCTGAACGAATCTTTAAGAGAGCGGTTTAAATGTTATAACTTGTAGTTGCGTTGTTTTCCAATATATCACATAGATATTGTTACATTCTTTGGGGCTTATTATCGTGGCTTCACACGAATGTGCTAAATGAGTATATTATTAGTGCATATTCGGTTCTGTTGACTGTTTTTGCAAGATTCTTCTTTTCAACAGAGATTACGTTGAAATAGTAAATGTTGTATGTGTAAAAATTGTGTGCGCAGTAAGCATTCCAACAAAAGTTTTTTACTCGTGATAAAACTGTTAAACAGCAATTTTCTTACGGTTTGTGAAGAATTTTGTAAAGTTTCCAATAAATGTAAGTTTAAACGCAGCCTTGTAACTAATTAATTAACGCAATGCAAATGACAATACATAAATATCGAGGAAAAAGTATTAGAATCAATTTAAAGTGAAAATAATGATCAGAAAAAACAAAAGGAAATGGGGTCCAACATATACCCCTTCAGTACTCTAAAGGTGTAAATTTGCTCAGGTCTCCGAGGGTTAAAAACTTCTATGCACTTGAGGAGCAGCATAAATATTTTGAGGAGTAAAATGTTAATTACAGGGCCGTTCAATCTTTCATGGGACAAGTATTGTAGGCCTAGGAGCTGTTGTAGAGACAGCTAATGTTGTGATTTAACCAGCTCACAAAGAATTGCTGAATCGAACTGAATTCTAATTGCGTGAATGTAGAAGGATGATTTTGTGAGAGACTACAAAATAATTAGCTCCATTGAAATGATTTTTAATTTTTTTTTGTCGACGAAAATCAAATTCACCAGCCGTTTTTACGTTCCGGGCACATAATAGCAATGCACTTTGACTTATGTATTCTTCTAATTTATGTTTGTAATCGGAATATTATATTAAGCTTGTGATACTTTGTCTTCGTAAACGAAAAAAACTATCTCACATCGAAAAGGATTTGAGTCACTGACGTGATAAGTCGATACTTCTACATTTTCATTTGGTAATATGTATATATTGGAGATGTAGTTAGCCGGTGACTACAACACGTATGGTCATCTTTTGGGTTAACGCCAATAAACTAGACCAAGAAAATACTTTTAATATTTTTCCAATCCTTTTTGACCAGGAATTGCCAACGTGTAATAAAGTGTAGGGAATGTTTTGAGGGTATGCTGATGTGGTATTGTTGACATAATTAAATGATGAAATACTTGAATTCATCTCCGTCAAGTTAATAGGTTTATTTAGAGAGCCGGCTTTCGACGGCATTGCCGTCATCATTAGTCTGACTGTGTGGAGCTAAAGTCGGGAGACTGTCACACGCAGGCACAGTCTCTCGACTTGTGCCACACACACACAGCCAGACTGATGATGACGGCAACGCCGTCGAAAGCCGGACCGGGAGCGGTAGCTCAGTGCATTAACTGATGCAGCCAGCACCTCTGACCGGGAGGTCCTAGGTTCGAGTCCTGACAGCGGCAGGATTTTCGACACTTGGCTTTTCAGCAAGGTCGAATTCAGTCGCTGTCTGGAGGAGAATTCTAGCGGCCGGCTGCTCTGATCGGTAGTTTTCCGTGGTTTCTCCGATCAACACCAGGCGAATCCCGGAGCAGTACCGTACAAAACGGGCCACGGACCGCGTACGATCTTTCCTTCCTCTTCCTTGTCCTATCCTCTCCCCGTACACACACACGCTTACACTAACATGCACTACACTACCCCATATTCCGGGAGACCGGTCGGGAGCTTAGAGCTAGTCCCGGCTGGGGCGGTGCCCCGCTGGTGGGAGAGTCCTGGTTAGGGGGAACCCCCACTAGCCGACGGTAGGTCGGCGCCGGATCTCGCCATCCAGCGGGGGAAGATCACCGCCATCTTCGAGAAAAAATGCACTACACTAACGGGACTAATGACCAAAGCAGTTGACGCGCCTGGAAACACGAAAAAATCAATCAATCAATCGAAAGCCGGCTCTCTAAATAAACCTGTTAACTTGACGGAGATGACTTCCATTATTTCATCAGGGAATGTTCTGTTAATCAGATCTCCTACCATCCGCTAAACGCTCACCTGGGGCTGCTGCAGAGTGAGCTTGTGGTGCGAGGTGACGCGAGTGGTTGGGTGGTGGGGTGGTGCTGCACCGTCCAGGTCCTGTCTGACGGTGGGGGCGCTGCCCTGTCGCCTCCCCTGCTGGCGCCGCGCGGGGCTGCTTCCCTGAAAAGTCGCAAGCCCAAAGAGCCTAGTGCGTCTCATGAGAGAGGTACCACCAGTTAGCTTAACCACTTCATCCAAACTTGAAATTATTTAGTACATTCCATTCCGGTCCAGGAAACACATTTGTCAGTAGAGAAATCCGAAATCAAACATAAATATTCTGTGCATTTAAATCCAGCTTTGTAGGAAGAATTCAATTGTTGTTTGTGAAGTTCATCTGTAAGGAAAGAACGCGCAAAATCTGACATTTTACCTTTGAATGGGTAATCGAAAAATATGTGTTCAAGCCAAGGACCATATTTTCAGTCCAAC
Source organism: Teleogryllus occipitalis (assembly GCA_011170035.1). Classification (NCBI taxonomy): domain Eukaryota; kingdom Metazoa; phylum Arthropoda; class Insecta; order Orthoptera; family Gryllidae; genus Teleogryllus; species Teleogryllus occipitalis. The sequence continues at coordinate 2,779 of BLKR01003001.1, read as the reverse complement.
TTTTGTAAATTTTCTATATCTGGACACGCAGCTGAGAATGCTCCAAACAATTTACATTTTACCTTGAAATTGTCGATATAAGTAAATTTCATTCATTCCAGGTCATCATATTTGTCAGTAAATCGGTCAAAAATCGAATACGAATTTTCTGTATCTTTAAATAAACCTGAATGGAAATGACAGGTGCATCCGCGGGTATTTGCCCTGAAAAAAAAATCATCCATTAATTTCCATTTACGACAAGACACACTGTCCAACTGTGCGGAGAGGACGCTCAAAACGGTCAACATTTTACCTTTTTTTAAATTTATTGTTTAAACAGATTAAAACTGTTTCGATGTGTTGGGAAGAATAACAATCGACGAACTTTTCTTGAACTCGTGCAAACCACAAATATAACATTATCCAAAATCGTATCTGAGTAATCCAAAAATCCAATCTATACCAGTATCACATTTATCACAAGATCAGTTCACAAATATAAAAAGTAAGTGCTATGTGTTTCTGTAATAAACAGGAGAAAACATACAAAACCATTGTCATAATTCCTTGAATTCGAGTATCCAAAAATTATATCCATGCCAAGTACTATTTTTATTTTAGGTCGGCCAAGAAGCAAGTGAGACTATTCTGTACGTGTACTTCTATTGGAGATGAGATAACGAGAAAACTGTTACGGTTTTACCTGAAAATCGATTCACCAATTTCTTCATTCACGACGTTTTTCAGTTAATCAGGTTTTATATTTTCCAGTGTATCTTTCTACAAGCAATTATTCATATGAGTGATCTCTATGTTTATTTTATGCCGCGGAGAACGCGGTACCATCAGTATTTTACCTTGAAATAGGGCATCCAAAAATCACTTTATCATGCCAAATATCAACTTTCTCGAATGTTCTCTTTGGATCAGTGCAAAGTATCACATTTACGAAGCAGTAAATCAATCCAAAAGCCAAAGCAAAACTTCCATGTGCATACAGCATCTGAAAACGGTCGGCATTTTACCTTGAAAGTGTTCATCCAAAAGTTTCCATTTATCCTCACATTCATATTTATAAGTTCATCAATCCAGAGTTGTATGCGAAAGTTCCATAAGTGAACATTGAGCTGTGACTAAAGAATAAAGAAATCAGTTGGTGTTTTATCATGAAAGGGTCATCCAAGAATTTTCACTCCTGTGAAATAAATATTTATCAATACATCGGGATAAAAGATCATGCAAATTCTGTAAATTCTGCTGAGGGCGCCCAAAACCGTCAGCGTTTTAGCTGAAAAACGGTAATTCGAAAATTTCCATTCGTGCCTAGTATTATATAATTTTCAGTTCAGTAGCTAATACAAATGTTAATAATAACTACATTCACATTTTGGGAGAATGCGTGCAAAACCGTCGTTTTTTACCTTGAAAGAAACATCCAAAAATGTCATTTCATGCCAAGTATCACATGTCTCTACAGATCAGTTCAAAATATAATGGAATTGTTATTAGATAGGTATCTATATACAAAGAAAGAACATCCCAAACCATCCATATATTGACGTACAAAGGGTCATAAAACATCTATATGAAATAAGTATTATTCAGTTAACGGGTTCACAAGCTCATGTTTTATGTGAGCTTCAACTGTGAGAACGCAAATCGGTCGGCATTACTCTAAAAAGAACTGTAAATAATTTCCATTCATGGCACACATCGTGTTTTTTTCAGTTGATCAGAATAAAACTGGTGCAACTGTCAATTGTACTAACAACTGTGGGAAGAGAACGGGCGAAGTCATCGGTTTCTTACCTTGAAAAGGATCCAAGAATTTCCGTTCAAGCCAAGTATCACATTTTTGAGTAAATCTGTCATGAGAGAGTTCATTATTTGGATATCCAGCGACAAGGAAGGAGGCGGAAAACGTAAAGTTTTGATAGTAAAGTCTCATCAAACATATGCATCTACGCAATGTATAACATTTCCCAGTAAATCAGACTAAAAGTTTATGCAAATATGTATATTCAATTATGACGCACAAGAAAAATCGCCAAACATTTACCTTAAAATAAACCATCCGAAAAGTTCGATTTATGCTTAGTACCAGAATTTTTAGTGGGTAATTGTTTATGTACAAAAAAGTTGCATCAGTAAGAAAGTATTGAGAAATCAACCGTAATGTTCCATTTAAAAACGTTATCAACAATTTCTGTACTCACCCACTATCGCTACACCTGACCACTTGTCTACACTTCAAACAGTTGTTGCATAACCTACTGAGAAGAGAAAAACCGCCAAAACGTCCTCTTCTTACCTTGAAAGTGTCATCGTAAAATACCATTCATAGAAAATATACATTTCCTCTATAACTACGTCTAGAAATCCATTCGAGTGTTCATATTGACATACAGAAGAAAGGAAATCAAGCGAAAAAATTGTCGACATTTTAGCAGAAATATTGCTATGAAAATTGTGTAATTAAACAAAAATCACGTAATTCAGTAGACTAGTTCACAACCTTGTGCAATTGTATATGTGTACATGAAGTTGTAAGAAGGAAAGGAGCAGTGCAGGAGCTAGTTTGCTGAGAAAATTCGTTCGTATTTCCATTCATGTCAAATATCATATTTCACTATATCAATATACAATATACATACTCTTGTGAATTTTCTCTATTTGTATATTTACCTTTGAGGAGAAAAACCATGAAAGTGTGAGCATTTTGTTTTGTCACAGATGGCGCTAACGATTTCCATTGATGCAATTGCGATGCTTGGCATTTCGCCATTAAGAAGCAAGA